>PVHY01008464.1:0-61330 GCA_004024945.1 Uropsilus gracilis | reverse complement strand
GAGAGGCTGTGCAAAAGTTAGGCCTGAGAAGAAAGTGAACTTTGCTGGTTCGGCACCATGGAGTTCCTGCTACCTGAAGGTGACAAGGAGAAGACAGCGTGGAAGACAACGAGGAGCATTCAAAGGAACATGTCTTCAAGCGTCTGGAGATGGACTCTGACTGGACATTGGTGAGACGATTAGGACTGAGAGACTGAGGCTATTTGGGGCAATCTGGGAAAGGACTTTGGACAATACTGAGAAAGGGTTTGGACAATGTTAAAGTATTCTGAGTCTTACATGTTTCTTTTGTAGTTAATAGGATAATTAGAAATCACTTTGTTAGAAATAAATTAGTCTGCACTGCACTGATAGTCTTGGTTTGATATTTTGTTAAAAAAGGCTGAGGATGGTGGTAAGAACCCACGAATGGAAAGTTTAAACTGTGTTTTAAAGTTTTTCTTTTCTGCAGTTTTTGGAGCTGAGAGCAGTTAGCTGGCTTTTGCATATCAATGGTAAAGGTGATCAGTGAAAATGCTAATGAAGAGTGTGTAGCCTGCTTTGAAAAAAGAAGCAAGCAGATAGGAGTAAACAGTTAAGTAAAGACAGAAAGTCTTCATAATACCCTGTTTCAGTCTCACCTTTGTGACTCAGGATCTGGATGATATTTAGAAACTGCCCCAGAGCAGCTTGCCCCCACCTCCAAAACGTGAGCTCTGCAGTCCTCCGAAGGTCATTGTGAAGTGTCAGTTCACAGGGGCGAAAGCCTTTGATGCATAATTGGTGCAATAGCGTTTTGTCCCCTTCCTGTTCCTTCTCCACATATCACAACTTTGATCTCTGTTTCAATAGATTTGCTTCTTATTTAAAACTTTCAGGAAGTGACATAGCACTTGGCAATACCTCAAAATATTTAAAATTAATATTTTTGGGTTTTTTTTATTTTGATTCATTGATTCCCAAAATGAGGGGTTGTTTTGTTCATGTCTGTTCTGTTTTAATAATTAAAACAAAGCGTGTTTCTTCTTTTTTATTTGTAATTAGGATTATGTACAGACAGAATGCCTTTCTTTTTTTTTTTTTTTTTTTTTTTTTTTTTTTTTTTTTTTTTTTTTTTTTTTTTTTTTTTTTTTTTTTTTTTTTGTTTTGTTTTTTGTTTTGTTTTGTTTTTTTGTTTTTGAGACTAGGTCTCGCTATTTTTGCCGGTAGAACCGCAGGCTCTCATTGCCCGGGGTACCACAGACTCAAGGATTTCCCCAGCCTCAGCTTCCCAGGTAGCTGGGGTTACAGGCGCGTGCCACCACGCCCAGCTGTTTTTTTGGAACTAGGTCTTGCTACGGGTCCCAAGCGGGACTCGAACCCCAATCCCTAAGCCCCGGCTGCTTCATGGACTGAAGCTTACAGGCACGCGCCACCGGGCCCGGCCCAGAATGCCTTTCAATCTGTGCATAATTTATAACATTTTTTATTACAAAAGTTTCTAGTAACAACAAATGACTGAAATCCAAGTATCCATCATTTTGAAAATGGTTTATGGTAGTAGTACCATACCATTGAAAATTACACCTTTTCTAACAAGGAATTTTTCAAATACACCATGTTCATCACTCTAACTGGTATGAAAGACAGACCAAGCTGCAAATCATGTTTCCAGTAGATATATTTTTTGAAATCTGAAAGAAAATGAGTATATTTTGATAAAAATAGAGGAAAAAGTATAGATTAAAAATAAGATAAAAAATTTCAAATGATGGAACTATAACTATAAATTACTATTTTTATGTAGGTTGAATTATAAAAGCAAATGTGACTTGCTTGCATAATTTCAAAAATCAAAATAGGAAAAATTCACATGCAAAGTCATAATATTTTATGGCACTGAGCTATTGAGTTATACAAAATAGTTGAGTTATACAAAATAGTTCACATTTTCAAATATTTTTATTTAAGTTCATTCGTGTTGAATTGAATCTTAAATGAAAAATATGGCAACTTACATTTTCCATTACCTATTTGTGTTATGAGGGCTATATGTACTTCTTTGTTTATTGCAGCATTATTTATAATTGCAAAGATACAGAAACCATCTAAGTAGCCACCTACTGATGAGCCAGTAAGAAGATGTGGAATACTACTCAGATATTAAAAATAGATTTGTTAGCTCTGGAATAAAGAAAGAGGTGTATGCCTAAGAGCCTTGCCTCTGTAATTGTGAATGGCTAAGGTGGGATCTTTATTATATTTAGCATAAGCAGTGGTATCATTCAAGCAATCAGAGGTGTTTAACAGTTCTTTAGTGAGAATAAACCAGAGGTAGTTTGACACGTGTCAAAACCAAGGTTCCCCAATTGGGAAGTAGCTTTGCTGTTTGGGAAGTTTTATACTCCATGTTTGACTTCAGTATTACCAAAGTTAGAGGAAAGGAAGTTCCCTGGAACTTCATCACAAATGGTACCTTAACAGGTGACATAATGGCAGCAAGAAATGGACCTGTGGTCATCGTTATGTCAGCAGCTTCCAGGCTAAGAGAGCAAAGGCCAGCTGATGTCCAACTGCAGGATCACTAGGAGATTGTACCATGTAAGGACAAGGCATTGTCTTTGGGGGAAGTCTGTTACCATAAATCAATAACCCTCATATGATACTATGTCACCGATAAGTAGAATAAAGAGATTCTAAAAACTGTTACAGGCAAGGTACCCAGGTTACCATTACTCCCCAGGCATCAGTAGGTTACCCAGGTTACTATTACTCCCTGGAAATGTATCCATATTCTATTTTGCAACCCTTATCTTTGTGTGTTCAGAAGTTTTAGCACCCAGAGAAAGAATATTTCAAGCAAGGGACACAGCAAGATGTCCATGAAACTATAAATTGTAACTGCTGCCAGGTTAGTTCATTCAGTCTTATTGTGTCGTAAAACCTGCAGGTAAAGAAAATAGTTCCCATTCTGGCGATGAGGATTGGGTCTGACTGTTAGGGTGAGATGAGTCTTCTGTCATGTCAAAGGGTGAGAAATAGGTTTATCATCAAAATGAACTAATGAGATATGGCTTTCTAGTCTTTTGCTTAATTTTGAGAATAAATTAACAAGTATGGCAGGGAATAGAATTAGCTTCTAAGCAATCAGATGGATCATCTCCTCTTAATCCCATGTCAGATTTTGATAATAAATAAATGTGTGCAGCAGCCATAGTCTGCTATGAGTATTGTGATCACAGTTTCAGAACTTTCAAGTATAGGTATTTTGGTCACCATTCCAGGTAAACAGAGGTGTGTGTGTGATAAATGAAAAGAATCTAGACTGAAAAGAGGCAATAAATGATGGTTGCTGCTTAAGGTGAGTATCAGGATTTGGAGCTGAAGAGCATTTCACTATTTCACTAATATTCTTGCAAGATTCTTGGGATAATGCACCAACCAGAATTCTAGAACAACTCTATCCAGATGGGATGAACTTACTACAGAAAGAAAGTGGATATGAGTGGTACAGGAGATCCACTGGAGAGACATGGTGGTGAGTTGCCCCATCAGAGAAAGACACCAATAACCACAGCCTGCCAAGAGGTTAGCAGCTAATAGCTCACATCTGAGCCACTATTTTGGGCCAGAAAGAAATACCTTTCTGCAATGTTATACTCTTCCCAAGGGCAGGGGTGCAGGAAGTCCATGTACAATGAAGTACTGATGCAGAGAAACGAAGTCTGCTTCCAATGCCTCTTGAGGTAACTTGCTCCTCCTTGGCATTTGCTGAAGATTTTGTTTATCTCCCTCTCCCCAATTCTCCCTTCTTCTACACGTCTGTGAACCCACAGAGAGCTCCACAATAATCTTCCCATGCTCAAATTTCTGTTTCATAACCTGCCTCTGAGGGAACTCAAGTTCACACAGCATTTTTCTCTGATTTAATTTTACAAAACAATCTGTGAGCACATACTACACAGTGTGCCATGGGAACTATACCAAGGAAGGAGACATGGTTTTCCCTTCTCAAGGATGCAATAGCTTATTCGTGATTTCGCCAATGGTGAGTTGGTAATAACATTCTCTACCTCTAAGAATAGTTGTGAGGAAAAAATAAGCCATTTCATAATATGATTAAAAGCAAGCAAGAAAAACTAATAAATACCAAGAACAGTTTGTGCTGAGATTTGATCAGTCACTAATTATAACTTACAGTTTAAGGCTTTATTGCTTATCAAGTATTTGCATAAACATTGCCTCATTTGATCTTAATAATTTGGAAATGTAGATATCAATTTTATTTTGTAAATTGTACAACTACGAAAGAAAGCAAGACTTCCAGTTTAGGCCGGGCATGGTGGTGCATGCCTGTAGGTGGCAGCCTAGGAAGCCAGGGCCGAGGCCAGGAATCGCGGTTTGAGTCCCGCTGGGGGCATGAAGCAAGACCTAGTCCCAAAAAAATAGCTGGGCATGGTGGCACACGCCTGTAATCCCAGCTACCTGGGAAGCTGAGGCTGGGGGTTGCTTGAGTCTGTGGTATCCAGGGCAACGTGAGCCTGCGGTCTCACAGGCAAAAATAGCGAGACCTAGCCTCAAAAAAAAAAAAAAAAAAAAAAAAAAAAAAAAAAGACTTCCAATTCAGTGTTATTTTTAATTATGTAGTAGTAGAAGGGGGCTAAACCTAGGAGAACAGTATTTCTGAAGGCAGAACTATGGAAGGTTGGGAAACAAACAAAATGTTCCTCATGGTATAGTAGTTTCACTCTAAAAGTTGTGGTCAGATTGTAGGCAGTCTTGACTTGAGTGCTTAAAAAATAAAAGAAAAGGAGAGTCATCCAATGTTTTAGTACTAGAACAAAAGAGATAATAACATTGGTATTTTAGGATAAACTTATCATGAGTCACAGGTAGCAAACGTTTATAGGAAGGGGCCCAGTGAACTATGGCCAAGGATTCTGGGGGACCGGGAATGGGTTTAATTTAGTAACATGCATCCTAAGAAGTGTAAAACTATACCTTTGAGTCATATACAGTGTTGTAAATCACTGTTACTTCAACTTAAAGAGAAAAAAATTGAAGCAAAATACAAATGATAGTGAAATAATTGATGGAATTCCAACTTAAAAGAATACCAAGTTTTAGTCTAGAGTTTTCTTTTAAATTACTATGCTAGAGGAAAGAGCTATTTGGACTTGATGAGCATTTGTTTCTTACTCTGCCAAAACAAAAGGCAATAATGAAGCCTATAAATCATTTAGAGCTCCTTTATGGATGGTGAATGATACAAAACCTAACTTTACTGCTCAACCCATCTTTAACTTTGTTAAAAGTGATGAAATGTAGCAAATTTGTTGCATTCACTTAAAGAAATTTTTATCCTTTTTTCCCAAATATTTCAATTTATGTCCCTTGGCAATGCATGAAATGGTTTCCTGAGTGCAAATCTAAAATAACTTTATATAGTAAGATTAGATAGTTTCACAAATTAGCTCTTTTCCCCTTCGTTGAACCACAAATGAAAAATATAAAAAAAAGAAATCCGTGATTACTACTTTTACATTACACACAAAAGCAAAACGACTCAGATGTACTTATGATGACTAATTTTTTTTATTAATTATCAACTTAGTTTTAGTGATTTTATTTCCCAGGGATCTTGAATGCTGAGATTATTTCCTAAATAGGTCTATATTTTATTATCAAGTGTTTTCTTATATTAACTATTAATCTTTTAAAATTTCATAGTATAGTCATCTTAAGGTCTTACCTCATAAGTATTAAGATGACTTTTATCAAACACATAAATGATATCAAGTATTGGTGAGGCTGTAAAGAAAAGGGTACTTAATACTGTTGGATGAAATGTAAATTGGTGCAGCTACTATGGAGGTTCCACAAATAAAAGTAAAAATAGAATTAATATACAATCTAGAAATCTCATTTCTGGATGTGTTTATTTTATTAACTTCATTGTAATAATCATTTTACAATGTACATCTATGCATATAATATCACAGTATATATCATAACAATTTTTACTTGTCAGTCATAGTTGATAAAACTGGAACAAAAGAACAACAAAAGGTGTCACTATTTTTACAGTCCCCGGAACAAAAATTCTCCATTTCATGCACCTTCCAAAAATCTTCAAAGATTATATTTTGTCATATATTTATAGCCTTTTTCATATTGACCTCATCTTCTGTGGGATTCCCCCCAGGAATCTCAGGTGCCCCAAATTTGGAGATGCCTAGAGTACAAATTTCTCTTTGCTTCCACAACCAGAACTCATAGCTCTCAGAAGTAAGAAACCAATGTTTATGTTTATAATTTTAGTTTAACTTCTATACTACATAATGTGAATTTGAAAGTAACTCAGATATGCTGATATCAGTTCAAATAGTGTGCAGAAACCTTCAACCAACAAGTCACAAGAAAAAGGGGGTCATTTTAAAATGCAGCACCTGCAGTCTAACTTCTTAACAGATTTGCATCTGGTAAGATGCACCCCTGAGCATAGTAGTTGCCAGTCAAATATAATTTAAATAACATGGTTTTATTTACAAGGAAAATTAACCAGGAAAACAAAAAAGTCAATGCCATAAATTTAGTCTGAGGGTCTCAAACACATGTCCAAGGCACCCTGAAAAGTTCAGTCTTTCTTTTCCATCTTCTCTTTGCTTCTTCTCTCTAGCGTTCTGGGTTGTGGCTTCTCCAAGGCGATTCAAACTTTTTAAACAAATGTTGATGTAAACTCAGCTTTCCTAATCCCTGACTTTCCCAGTTACCAGTTTTCCAGGAAGTTTCCACACCATCTCACTACAGTTCCATGCACTTTCTTTACCAGACCTGCCTTTGGCAGCCTCTGGCCAAATTCACCAGACCTGCCCTCAGCAGCCCCTGGTCAACCCCCCATCCCCCACCCTTGCCTGCTATTCTGGCATCTGACTAAACATTGGCTACTTCTCTGCCAGCCACTCTGCTAGCATGGCACCACCAACTCACTCTTCCAGGAGGGCTTCCCCTGATCAGGCCACATGGATCTGTTCTCGCAGTCTGCCATTCTCGTCTCTTTCCTCCTCTCTCTTTGCTCATGCTTTTTATCTGTGCTTTTCCAGCTTCTTGCTTCTTCTCCTAGGTCTTTCTCTCAGACTCCACCCACCAGGGCATTTTGGTGCCCATACAATCTTCAACTGTATCACTAGCCTGTATCAACACCACATTTGCTGAAGTTATCAGCTATAAAATATATCCCCCTCCCAATACAGAAGAAACTAAAAACACTCCTTGTATTCTTCCTAGTTTTATTAATTATCATCCTATGCCAAGTATTTGTGGGTCAGCGAATCCAGAACAGGTCAGATGACCTGGAGCAGCCTTCTTAGGGTTCATTGCTCCAGGAATACAGTGGGTACATTGGGCACGCTATGACTGACGCATGCCCACATTGTCTATTATCACCACTGAGATTAGTTTTTTATGTGCCCTTCATTTGCAATTGAAGTCATTTGTGACTTCATTTGCCCCTCAAAGCAGGTCTATAACTGTATTATAAGAGTGTGATTTCCCTCCACCTCAAAGATGAGCCCCCTAAAGATGAGACTATTCACCTAGGTAAATGGTAGCAGTTGTATGAAAATTCTACTAGGCTCTATTCTGTTCTATGGTCGTCTTAAAAAGTTTCCAAAAAAAAACAAAGTGTTTCCAAAGCCCTGGTTCTGCAGGGTTGTCATGGGCAAAAAATGTTTGTCTGTATAAGAAAGGTGGTAAGGGTCATTCTTTCTTCTGATTCACTGTGAGCATCTGCATCATTTACACTTAAGGTAAAAGCCTGCTACCTTAAGGAAACGGATGGCTCCATCAAAGTGTCAGTAATAACAAAAAATGTTTTTGCATCCATGAACTTTACAGTTGTTTCTATAATAGAACCAGTTTGATGTTTACAGAGAGCGAAAAATTTGTGAAGTGAGCAAGTAAAACTAAACTAAGATTTGAGCTATTTTTTCCTCTGTGGCTAATGGCTTATGTAAGTGGCTATACTCATAAATGGGGCATATCACCCTTAGGTAATGTACTTGGATAAAGCAATAGAATGAGAAGTAACAGAAACTACTTTGTCACTCTAATGTGATGAAACCAGTGACTCAAACTGAATTTCAGGGAACATCATGTGATGACCAAAGCCATATTTGCAAGGTGACAAGTATATAGCATTTACAAAATTCTAGGAAATAGTGTGTAACAGTGCAGAGAATGAGGGTAATATTTGATTCCCAAACATGTCTGGTGAAGGCTGCCTGCTGACATTTCCATCCAGGGCTGAGTTGATTTCTACCACTTGTGTGATAGATAACACTACTTGAAATGCATACTTCAGGGTGCATGATTTATTGCTTGCTTTATGTCAGTGACAAAGTGGCTTTTAGTTCATCTCAACTGAAGTACAAAGTAGAAACCTCATGGACAGGAAAAATTTACTTGTTTTTTTATTAACTTTTAAGAATCTTTAGTTCCATCAAAGGCCACTATCTGAGTATTGAAAGAAGGTAGATTGATGTTTTCCCCTGTTAAAGGGGTTTGTACTATATATGGGTTTCTTCCTGTGAATCAGCTTTCTGAATCTCAGTAATCTCATCTAAAGTTATAAAAAGGACAATTGTGAATCATATTCTTGATAATACAATCAAATATTTTCTTCTTATACTAGACAAAATAATTTTTCAATTAATGGTAGCAAATCACAAGTCCTCTATCTTCAATAAGCATCAATTTTTTTCCTACCATATTATACAACTTTTTCTTCATTTACTTGTTTGAGTTCTATATAATATGTGCTTGATACTTTTGGATTTCAGAGAAATGGGTGCTTAAGCAATGTTTTCTTTGTCATTGGGAGACAGTTAAAAATAGCCTGTTGGAAAACATGTTTTGGTTTATAAAAAACTTTCTGAGGTTAAATTTTAGCAAATATAAATATGAAATATATTCCAAAATAACAATAGGAAAAGAGTTTTTCATCTAGACACTTTATTTTCATTGATTTTCTTCTTATTCAACTAATTAAAATCAAATATAAAAAACTTTTAGAGGCACCATACTTAAAATGGAGTTTTACCCAGACTAAGTTTTACTTATTGAGTCTACTTTAGTAAATTGTCTTTGAAAGCTGGTTATCTCACCAAAACATGTGTCTTAATATTTGGTAATCATGCTAGATACTTCATATTTTAGTAATGGTATTCTTTAAACTGGTGTTTGAATTTGTACTTGCATTTGTCTTTTATATACCCTCACTAAAAGATTGGTAGATTTTTACTTTTAATGTATTGCTTTAAAAAACACATTTATTTATTCATTGAACAGGACATTTATTATAAGGTTTTGAGTTAGTAATTTGACACTATTTCCTTAATCAATTTTATCACTTCTTAATCTTATTGGGTATTCATTTTATTCATGTTTATCATGATTAAATTATAATAGTTCTAAAAACAATGAATTATTTTCAGTCTTTGCACTCTATCTTTTATTGAATGAATTGTTTTGCTTTTTGTTTTTTAGCTAATGGGCAACATATTATTCATCTCCCAGACAGCATTTGTACATGTCTACCATCCCAATGTTTTTATCTATATCTATATCTACTTATAATACTGATGTTAATGGCTACATTTCATTTTTTCCCCCTCCATCTTTATCTAATCTCTGAATGCTGTACTTGTGATGGGTGCTGTTCACATGAACATAATAGGAGCAATCTGGGTGTTGAAAAACTGAAATATCTTCATATTTCACCACACATTAACAAAATAATGCTAATTGATCAACTACAGACATACAAAGTTACAATATGTCCTATGAAATCTATTTCTCTCTGGCATTTTTGTGATTATCTACTGGTTTTATAATTCAATAGTCTGAAAAAAAATAACATTTCTTCCTTTGAAATCAGTCTGTTTGCTTGAGCCATTGTGTTTGTCTCCATGTTCTCTAGCTAGCAGTTACGTATATCCTCAAAATTTTCAACAATTTATCCTAATTAGCTCTTGTAGTGAGTTTTTAAACCTTTTATATAAGCAAAAAGAATGGACTTTCAATTTTTTTTGGTTTCTGTTTCATTTGCTGTTCTAGTGGTTAATTTTTTAAGGGAAACTATATTCACAATCTAAATAATATGCTCTAAGACTTTCAGAGAAACTATTATGGCTGCCACAGAAAAGCCAAACCTAGGAGAAAATACCTGGGAAGATACCTCACTCCTCAAGATTAAGACCCTACATGAATCTGAAATGTGTACATTTCCTCAGAGATGAAGCAGACAGAGTTTGATGGAAATGTACAAAAGTAAAGCTAAGAGGAAATGATAAGCTTCCCAGGGATGTAGAAGAACAAATCTATCAATGAAATTCATCAAGCTGGTAAGGAGAGAAGTACCAGAACTACCAAGAACATGGATCTCAGACCAATTACTTTTGCAGTAAAATGAACAGAAAGAATGGTAGTTGATATGGCACCTGATGGCCCCAAACGTTTATCTATACTACTTACTGATAACTTGCCATGGTCATGATTCAGTTCTGAAATATTGAAAATGTATAATGTGGTGGACTACAGTATAACAGTGAGAAGTGCAAGGACCTGGCTACAGTGATGTGTAAGCAAGACACCAAGCTCAGAAGGAGGGGGACTTCAGCAAGCTTAATTGTATCTCTGAAATGGCTAGAAAACCACAAGTGATATGAAATGTTAAAGACACCACCTTATTTCCTTAGATCCAGGACAATGAATGCACAAGATCAACTGGTTCATAACCAACACTCTTGGTGCTTATCCTGCACCAATGGCCTTTCTTCAAATCCATGGCTATGGAAGCATTGCTTCTTTCTATTTAGAAATATGTGAAAATAAAATCAATCTAAGATGACAATATTGATATGTGTTATCCATAGTCATCTTCATTTTCATTGCTAAATTGAATTATTGGGGACATATGGAAGAAAAAAAAAGAAAAATCTAGAGGAAATCAAGGAAAAGAAAGAATATCCTTTTCCTTGTATTTTTCCTTTGAAATTTAATCTTACTCAATATCTTTCTTTGTTCTTTTATCCCTTTGAAACCTTTCAACTCTTTCAAAAATTACTTTAACCTTCCTTTAAAAAAATGTAAAAGTGTACTTAGTTTTAGACAGCTAGATAAAAAATTTGATGTGAGAAGTTGTGCTAATAAATTTTACTACCACCCATTTGTCAAGTATGTGTCAAGTGTAAGGTATGAAAAGTTGATAGGTTTACTTCTTAAAACTTTTTCTTTTGTAAAACAAAAATAATTTTAAAATGTATATTTTACTGCCTCTTCTTGTTGGCTAAAATTTGTAGTAAAACAGTTAATTATTTTTAACCCATGAAGAATAGAGCACATTATCATTTCTATGTGTGTTTATTCATCAGATTTAAATAAGTAGCTTTTTTAAGTTTTTGATAACTTTTCTACATCTGTTGTACTACTGCATTTCCTCAAAATATTTATCTTCTCTAAGAATTTAGTAATGTTTTATTGTATATCTATCTTGAAAATATCAAGATGACTTCTGTACATGGTTTTGAGCTTGATTGGAAGGTTTTAGTTTGTCACTCAATAGTAGTGAATGGTGACAAGTCAAAGAACTCACTCAAAGTTTTAGTCTCGGCAAATTTTTCAATTCTTTAAAAATCTTAGGGAACCCAAGAAACTTTTGTTTACATTAGTTATATCTATTTACTATATTTAAAGTTAAAACAACTTTTTTGAAATAGTATTGCTATTTAAAGTAATAATAAGACACCCAATATATGTTACACAAACAACACATTGTTAGTAGAGAAAAAGTTAATAGTAAGGAAAATGGCATTGCTTTATGATTTTGCACAGCATTTAATGTCTAAAGTCATAAAAGATACATGAATTCTATATCTGCTTCCGCAATTAATCTGTTTCTACATGACAAAAATGTGGCCTCACACAAATTTGTAAAGTACTAGGAGTATTTAACAGTCCTTATATATAATTATATTCTATTTAAAACAACACAAAACTTGATAAATGGTCAGATGTTCTTAAAGAGTATAAGAGATGTTGGTTGGAAACAAGTAAAATGAGGGGAACTGAATAAATAAATGACCAAAGATTGTTCATCATTCTTTCAAGTAAAAATAGTATTGCTTGAAAAAAATGCAACCCATGAAAAAATGCTACTTGTGTAGCTCACAACACAAACAACTGAGGAAGTGCTTTTCCTTGGGACAGTTTTTGTTCCTGATTACCCAGCATAAGTGCTTTGTACGTGTTTCCCCTTTGAGCATATAGAATATTTTAAAATGTATATTCAAAGATAAGACTTTGATAAATTATTTATTATTTTGCTGCTCTCTCTCAGACACTCAAAATGAATTTTTTGTTTGTTTTGTTTTGTGTGTGTAGCCTTTGTGAAGAGGGGTGTAGGCTTTTGGTTTGGTTTGGTTTAATTGTGAGAATATGACTATGAAGAGTCTAGTGTAGTCTGGTCTGTAGTCTAGCCCAGTTTGGTACAATTATCTTGATTTGTGTCTTGAGTTGTTAGCAGGCACAACAATAAGCATCCCAGGGCCCCCAAAATTGCCTGCTCTAAATGGGTTTGGCCATCCTTTGAATCAAGATGAAACATTCTTTTAGTGCACAGAACCTTCAATGGAAAAGAAATTCATTACAATAAGTGTGCAATAGGGAGGAGAAGGGAGGGAAAGGGAGAGGAAGGGAGGGAAAAGGATGGAAGGTCTGCTCTCCTTCTTCCTTCTTACCCAAGTTCTATTTGCTTCCCCTCTCTGTTCAGCATCATCCTTCCTTAGATGGATAGGAATCTGAACCCACCCCTTTCAATGGCGATTACACCATTACAGAGTCAGAAATTTCATTCCCTATGCTTTAGTAACATCAGTGCAAATGAGAATAGCGACAACAGGAAACAGCTTGTTAATATTATTATAAAAATAAGGTTTACTTATAAGGTTTTAATAGAATTTCAAGGTGACTCGAGTACACATTGAAACCTTCGTATACATCACATTGGATTCAGAGACCAATAATGTATAAGTTTGTACTTGATGGATTTGGCTTTGCTGTATTTGTTATATTATGATCTATTTTTTCTGAATTTTTAATACTTGCATATTATTTCTCAAAATTGTATTGCTATATTTAATAAACACATAAGAAAAGATAGGAGAAAAGAAGAACCCTGAAACAAGTCAAGATAAAGTCTTTTGATTATATAATTCATACATCTTAAAAGTAAAGGGAATTGAGAAACCACATAAAATTTTTAACATATAAATAAATTTTATTCTTACCTATCTATCCATAAATAACTGCTTTCAGGTTACCCAGCAGGAAAGTTTATGCAATTTTTTTTCATTGAAATATTGTTTTAAATACATAAAAGTAATATTCAAGAATATTTATTGAGTACTAATCCAAATAAATCCATTTAGAATTTTGCAATATTTAATTTTTTCTCAGACACTGGTGAGCATGAAATTTGATAAAAACCATGAAGTCTTCCTGACCATGTTGAAGTTAGAAAAGTTAGGACTTAGAATATAGTATAGTATGCTACACAGGGTCTCTCTAGTCTACTATCACACATAAATTTTACACTATGATAATGAATATAAATTTCCACTTAATCATATCTTCTCAATTCTATTTCTATATCTAAGTTGGCATTATTTACAGTTTATTCAAGTGATTTCAACACTTCAGATTGATGTTTTAGCTACTGTGATTTTTATTTATCCTTAAAAGATTGTATTTTCCCCCAAACAAAAATATAAATCATTTGACATGCAACCCAATTCATAAACCCTTCACATTCTTCATAGCTCAAAGCTAAATACAACTATAAATATATGATTTATATTTATATTATATATATTTATTTATATAGCTATTAATATATATATTATATATATTTCTATATATATATTTATATTATATTTAGAAGCAACATTTATCTACTAAAATATCTTGGTGAATATATTAAGTTGATTATGTGGCTGAATATAACCATAATTAGTTCTAAAATGACAACAGAGATTTGCACAATTTTTTTAAATTTTGCTTTTCTATATATTAACATATAGAATATTATATGTGACTCTGAATGCGTCTCTTCCCTCAAGGAATCTTTTGGTTTATAAACTCATCAAAAAGATATAGAATGCACATCTAAGCACAATCCATGCTCAGAATTTATTAGGTAGCATCACAATTATTTCCCACTTTACTGGTTTGAATATGCACATATTCTCACAAAATGAAGATATTTACACCTATGATATATGCACGTATTTAATTGAATGCCATATGAGATCACCTAACTGTGACTGTGACCAGAGTAGAGGGAAAAAATGTACTAGTCTTTGTAGAATTAAAAAATTTAAAGAGCAGGAACACAAAGATCCACAATAGTGACTAAGAAGAAACAGTTGGTGAATAGCATGTCACTATAAGAGGTAACGTGAAGAAAATATATTTAGGAAAGAGATGGTCCACATAGCAAGTACTGCTAAGATAGAACATGAGAAGTGGAAAATGCCCATGAGACAGGGAGATGTAAGTGGTAGCCATGGCAAAAAGGCTAGGGGAATTAAAACCTGGTTAAAGAAGATTCCAGAAAAGAGAGAACACAAGGAGAAGAAATGAGTGTAGCTGACAATCTGAAGGTTTGTATTAAGAAATACAAAGATGTAGAATGGGCATTGTAAGATTTGTCATCAGTGAATTACCACTGCCTGTTGACATTCTGATGGAGAAATAGATACTGGAGAGATAAAAAGAAGACTGCTACAAAATAGACCTGAGAGAAATGTCCATGGAAAACAGCATTAACACCTTTAAGCCACTGCAATGCCAGGCAAGACAGAGTAAAAAGGCAGACCAGTACAGATGGTGGAAGGTGGATTTGGAGGAGAAAGCAGGTAGAAGTACTTTTCCAGTTGCTTACATTTCTAGTGAACTAAGAAAGTTATCAGCACATGATAGGGACAAAGAAGACACACAGTCGATGATTTTATGAGAGTGATGTCATATACATTGTAGGCTCCCAGCATTGATTTTCTTGGATGGTTGACACATCCATATCGAAGGGCATCCACTCAGAGGACTAATGCAAAGAAACTACATCAAATCAGACTATCTCCCTCCACTGAGGCTACTTTTGGTTTACAGATTCCTGTTGACTTAGACAAATGGTCAATTGGGAATGATTTGGTGTTACTCTTTCATTTTTTTTTCTCTTGTCTCTCTTCTCAGTTCTTGTTCTTATGGTTTAAATGCATCTATATAGATTAAACCCCTACAATTCCTACCTTCAGTCCTACTAAAGACAGGACCTGGTCCCACATGCACTCTCTCTTCACACAAGATTTCACAGAGACCCAGGTGTACTGTCATTTCTAAGTCTTGCAAGTAATATACCTTTATATTTCTCAGAATTTCATGATGGCTACTGTTGAAGGGCATCTTGCAATCATAAAAAAAAAAAACCTACACAGCAGTCCAGTCATAACACTGGCTTAAAAGGGGGAAATGCTTATGGAAATTTACTGCAGCCTCTATTAGCCATTAATATCATTATCAATGTTGTTTTGAATATCATTATCAATAATATGAGACCCTGCAACCAACGCAAACCCTGTATGAACAGTTTATGGGAAAGTGAAAAAGTGACTTAGAAAACTCAAGTAGGATTGTGGGATCTATCTGAAGAAGAGATTATGAATTTAAAGTGAAAGCAATTATTGTTAATTGCCCAATATAGAACTTAAAGGGTTTCTTACTATACTAAACTCTCAGCCCATCACAAAGAACTAATTTCTCACTCCATGTACTGTGATCATAGTTTTAAAATAAGATTATGCTATGTATTTTCTCTTGCAACCTGATTTTTTATTGTAGAAATATGCAGTGAGCATTTTTATGTTAGTAAAAATACAACTATTTCATATCTTACATAAGCATTCTGATATTTTTTAGTCTTCAAAATTCTTTTACTGGATCATGGGACAAACAACCTTATGTATACCACTGTCTGACCCACGGTTGCCCTTTGTTGTAATGGGTGTTTAAAAACACAGCCAGGACACCCATTTTAGAAGTTTGACATACTGCTAAATTACTTTTTTAAAAAGCTTCACCAACCTACACTTTGTCCAGTAGCTGACAATGATGAGTTTCCTACATATTGACCATGATTGATTTCATTTTTTAATATTTTTGTCAGTCACTCAGTTTTTATGCTTTTTTCACACAAAACTATGTAATATCTTAAGATACAGAGAAAGCATTTTCTGAAGTGAAATAATAATCAAATATAAAATGTTTCAACTATGTAAAGCTTTCTGATGTTTAGATACCCTTTGTTTCACTTTTGAAATTAAATTATATGTAAATATATATGTACACATCAATTAATAGCCAAAGTGTGTGTATATATATATGTATATAATTTAGTCACATATGAATTAGTCATATGTGTTTTAAGAGTATAACTTTGTGTATATATACATATTTATATATCTATGCTTTGGAGTTAAAAGTAAAGATATTTTGTTGACATACATTCTATGTGGATTTTGCTACCCAGTAGCAAAATTATCTTCAGCACTACTCTTAGTCACTGATTATTTTGATTTAAAAAAATGACAAGAACCTAAATTTAAAGGACAAAATAAAAAAATATAGTTATAAGGTAGCCACATGAACATAAAATTTGTATGACTCACAACAGAATGGGAATAATATGTCCTGGATTTTCTTGGGTACTCTTGATGTAAATTATTTGATATAGAATTTCACCTATCACCAAAATCATTCTAGAAATGCTGTTATTTCAGCTTCTATACTATGTCTTCTAACATATCCCTCTCACACTCAAATATATCAAAAAAATTCACTTCATTCACATGTTCTAATTTTTTGGTTTAAATATATAGTCTTCTATCTGAGGGAAGGTCAAAGAAAGAAAACAGATTTTGTATAATGTGTTTCATTGCACTAGGTTATCTTAATAATTTATGAAGAAACAGTTTATCATAGATGATTTTAGCAATGGGGTATTTTTTAAATTAAAGGGATCAATAGTCAAATTTTCAAGATGATTTTATCTCTTAAAATAGTAACTTAAGTAGTTTGACAAGATTATATTTTAGGACAGTGGACTTGAGTAGATAAGAATTTATTTTTATTGTGGCTCTCTTTGCTTCCTAATTTTGCATTAATCATAGTGCTATTTAGGGAAAATATAGTAACTCAATAAGCACTCTTTATTTTATCATTTTTGTCACCAACAGTACAGTTTTCAAAATTATAATAAAAAAGTTTAAAAGCCAAGGAAGTATTTATAGTTTTTATTTCAATTTTGTTTTCCTTCTTGTCTTTAGAAATATATGTGGTCATAATTTATAAATTGGCCATTTTCAAAATCAAACCAACCTGTGAGTTTCTAACCTCTGACTTTGTCAAATGCCTCCCAGGTGTTTGAGATAGAATTTCTAATAAGGGAGAGAAGCGTCTAGCAATGATGATGAAATCTGCTGGGTTTCATGCTCAAATTATTGCTTCACAGCAGGCAAGAATCATTCTCATAACACAGTAATTAGACTGGGTTTTCCATGTAGAGGAGTACTTTTGTCAGAATTGCTAAGAATAAAATAACATTATTTGTAGAAACCCTAATGGATGCTAGATACTGTGTTTTCTTTTTATCATACACACCAAACTTTACATTATTATCCTTGTTTTTCTCATGAGATATCTAAAATTCAGAGGGGTCAGGCAGTATTTCAAAGGCACGTAGCAACTAGGAAAGGCAAAATTCACATCAGCCTATTCAACTGCACAGCTCATACTCTGTATCTTGAGCTGATGTGCTTTGCGAATTCACAGATGGGGCCTAGGGGAAGAAGAGCACAGGAAGTTCCTGTAACTTCCAGAGATAAACTCAGCAGGAGAGTATACCAGTCATGGAATCCTAAATACTTCAGAGAAGCAAGTCCTTCCCTTCAAAAGCTTGCATTTTATTATTCTAAATCATTCTGAAATCAAAATATGTAATTATTTTCCACTAGTCAATCCATGTCACATAGACCAACAGAAACATTCAAATAGGAAACATTATGAATGGCTTTAATAGTTGCATTAAAGACTTTGGTTTCCCAGAAAGTCAACCTCTGTTTTTCCCCTGGCAGGTCTGGCAAATCTGCTTCTGTGTTCCTGTCAGAGCATGAAGTTTCCAGAACTTTTCATTGCCCTTGAGTGTCAAAGCTCAGTTCTGGTCCTCAACTTTAAATTTTCTAGCTACTCTTCACTAAAACTGTGAGGTCAACATTTATTTGTTTATTTTTGAGGATTTAAATAATGATGAAAATGATTACTGTATCATGCTATTATTTCACCAACTATACTATTAAATAATGGGGAAAATAATAATGATAACTCTTACATTGATTCTGTTGCATAAAATTAACAATCCCAAAGTACCAATGATGGTGAACTAATGTTAAATAAGCATACAATTAAATCTCAACAGTCGAAGAATGGAAAGTTTCTTTAAAAAATTAGTCTCTACAAGAATCCATATGATTGCAACTAATTTTTTCCTTTTCTGGGCTTCCTCTCTGGACCAGTGAATGATCAAAAGAACAATGGGCAAAATAAGCCCTTTAGTATAAGCCGTTTAGTATAAGCCCTGTAAAACCTCTATTTTGAAGCACAAATAGTGAGATTCAGTCACCAGTGAGAGGAGATACAAGGCTGATTTTAACTACATCCAAGCAGGACAATTTAAATGAAATGTTACAGAAGTGGTAATTGTGCAAAAGAAAGAAAAAGGTTGGCTTCTTACAATAAATGTCGGTACAAATGAATTTATTAGAGAGCAAAGCAGGGTTAACTATGTCATATCCCATTGGCAATCTATTAGTCCCTATAAGATTTAATTAGAGCCTTTCCTCTTGACTCTTTCAGCTAATACAGTTCCTCTTCCTAACCTGCGCTCCAATTAACTCTTGGGTTGGAAACCAAGCAGAAGGCAAGATAATTTTTTTTAATGGCTTGAAGTAGGGGGAGAGGAAAACAATTTCAGAAGAAAAAACAAATCAGGTGTCTGTCAAAGGCAGAGTGAAATAAACAAATGAAACTCAAGATAAAGACCATGTAGCTGGCAAAAGTAGAAATGTCTCCAAACACACAGATTTCAAAGCTAAAGAAGCTTCATTCCAGGAGAGTGAACTCTTCTCTTCTTACAGAATAGAAATCAAATTTTTTCCTTTTTTAAAATACTTTTTTATTAATATAACATTGGTTTACAACACTATGTATGACTCAGAAATATAAAATCCTACCTCTTGAAGTGTATGTTACATACCACAACATACCCACCACCAAGTACATATGGTCTCCACCAAAGTCCACCATGCCTCTTTCCCCCTTTCTTCTTCATTCTCTCCACCACAGCCCTACTCTAGCTCACCCTTATAGATAGCCTCGGTTTTATAGTGGTTATATCTAAGGTTTGTTATTGGTTTGCTTAAAATGGCCATCTTGCCCAAAGCACTATACAGATTCAGTGCAATCCTTATCAAAGCTTAAATGAAATTCTTATTTTCTTTAACCCAGTTCTGCCTTCCAGGCTTCTGACACTCAGATTCAGAGGCAGGTAATCAGAGAAATTTTATATCTTTATCAAAGTATCATAGAGAACATGGTCAGATTAATTATTTTAACAAATGAAAGCATTAAAGGCCAGAGAATGGAAGAACATCACATGGTTAATAGCAGGCCTGATAATCCAGATCCCTTTGCTGAAAATCTGATTTTCCTTGCATGATGGCAAACAGGAAAGACACTGATCCTGAGAATTTGCAAGTTCTGGTCAGTACATAGCATGAACCTTTTCAGGACAGTCACCTGATGAAGTTAGCTCTCTTTGGGTATCAAAGGAAATCAGAAATACCTAGCATGAAAATAAGAGGGAGCAGAACATGGGGATGTGAACAGGTCACAGATGCTGCCAGTATACCGCTGCCAGGTGTGGGTTTTCAAGCACCAGAGGCCCCACCTGGAGTTCCATCCCATTGGAAACAGATATTTTGGGTCTCATTTCTGCATTTGCTATTAAACTCATTAAGAACAACATGTGATATATCACCCAAAGGACCCAACCAAGAAATTGCCCTTGAGTTAGTAATTAAAAAATCTGTACTACTATGGAAACTTGGATTCTCTTTTTCAGGACAGAGTCCTAGTTTGGGGCAGGGAGTAGGAATAATGTGGGCTTTGGAGAAGCTATCTTGTGTAGTGGAACCTCTCCACAAGGAACTTGGTCTATTGAGAGACAGATGGGAAGATGCAAGCAAAATTTTAACAATACAGTAAGTTCAAAACTAAAGATATACATAAATTGCTATGGAAACAAAAAGGTAAGTTCTGTAAGTAATTGCATTTCCATTTTTGCCACAGCTCATGAAGATAAGCACTAATTTCAGTAACAGTGTTAGCATTTTGCAAAGGCTTGTGAGCTGCTTCCCCTTCCCCCACCAATCATACCTCATCATTTCTATGTATCTTACTTATATGTCTTCTTGCATTAAAAAATAAACAAAGTTAAAGCATGACATTGAAAGTGTGCAATCTATACAAATTCTTATCTGGTATTGCTTTCTAAAATTTCTTTTTTAAATGAAAGATGCAACGAAGATAATGAGACAAAATCACAAGTATCTACTTATCTTCCTAAATAGATGTGTTAAAGACAGAAAAGTGAAGCTGAGAAATGAATATGAGGCATTGTGTGTAATTTATGTAAGCTGTTTAGCGACAGAGAGATAAGTGAGTGAACTCATAGCCTTGTTTCTCTGAGGGGTAAATCTGTTGACATAATGATGAGGAAAGCTCATGCTTCTGTGTTACTGATCTTGCTTAGTCTTAAAGAGTCACCTGGAAGTTCGTTAATAGAATAATCCTCAGCGTTTGTTATAAATATGTTCTTATTCCATTCTATAGTTTTCATAAAACTGCTGTTGCTCAGGCTTTCTTGACAACAGAAAAAAACAAGCCTGTACAAACCTGGGCACCATCTCTGAGAAAAAGAAATTTTCTGCAGAGCTTCTTGTGCATTTCTAGAAACATAAGAAGGCTAATGGAAGAACGAGCTTAGAAGGGTGAGACACTGCTCCTTTTCCATGAAGAAGAGACGTGCTGAAACTGTGATATTCTTAGAAAGGGAAGGTTCCAGCTCCCCTGCCCCACCCAAGGGAGGGTGGGGCTGAGGAGGAAGGAAGCAGAGAGAGAGAAAGGAGACTTAGGTGAGCAGAGACATGTGAAGAAGCAGCCGCACTTGCTTCTATGCCTTGGTCTTATATGAGGGACTTGGGGGACACGGAAGGAGACACTTGAAAAAGAAAGAGATGTGGGTGATAGACAACTCATGTGGAGGCTGACAATTAGCAGCACTTATTTGGACTCAGATTTTGATTTTGTTCATTTCCTTCCAAACTTGACCAGCCCCTCCTACCCCTTTCCTATAGCTCCCCACCAATAGGTAATTTAGACTTGTGGCAAGCTTTTGGGTCTCAGTTAGACCTGCTTTGAGCCAACCTGTCTTGCTGGGTATTACCCAAGAGAGGATGGGTAGCTTTGGATATTTCACAGGGAAACTTTTCAACTTTTCAACTATATCCTTTCTCTTCTCTTCTTCAAACTGCACACTCATTGCATTCAAGTTCCTTTTCATTGAAGGCCTTATAAGTTAGAGTATGTTTTGCCTTGCTGCAGTTGGCAGGACCTATTTAAAGTTGACAGGTTTGGGGAGCCTGGGGTTCTCCACACCCTTCCCACTACCAAATCCAACTTTTAAAAGTGAAAGAATAAACAGGAAACAATGCTAAGTCATCCTAACGAGCCAAACTAATCAAAGGCCAACTAGTTTTTCTCAGAAGTGTCATGGAATCTTAATATTCATTCATCTGCTAATTTGCCAAAGGTATGTGTAACAGTCTTAATATTACTTGTCGATTTTTAAAATTTTTCTAAACAATTATTGGTTTAGGAAAAGAATATGTGTTTTTAATTTTCATGACATAATAACAAGTTATTATTAGGAAATTTATTTTAATTTTTAAAATATGCCATTTTTCTCTGCTTTTTAGAACTTCATAGACCACTAAAATCTCTGATTTTCATCATCAGTCTCTGCTGATTATATAAATGCTAGTCTCTTCTCACATTAAATACATCTGAGTCACTAGAAATAAAATTAAATGAAATTGCTTGATCTACCTGATCATAAACATAATTATAAAACTTGAATAAGACAAGTAGCTTTCTCCTAACACAAAGTCTTGGAATAAAATCAAGAAATCAAGGATAGGTAAAATCTTTATTATCTGAAAAGTACTATTTTTAAATTTAACACAAATGATTGTGTTTAATTCTAAAGAATTTCCAACACATTTTTAAACAAATATCTCCTTTAGCAGTTAAAGTGGAAAAATTGTGTTGTAAAGAAATGTGTCACATTCTCCATCTTTGATGTGCCTATTTTTTCCATAATAGCAGCTGGAAAAGGTTATAGAGGGAGGAAAGTGAGTGAGTTTGAGAGTGTGAACAAGAGTGTGTGAGAGATAAAAGTAAGGAAAAGGGTACCCTTGATATTACTTTTTATAGATGATCAGCACTGGGCTCACTTTGCAGGCCATTCTGTTCTTCTGTTCAGATTAAATTACACAAAATAACGGGCGATCCTTGTCTGCTTCTATGTGCAATTTGAGTTGGTCGTCTTACAAAGAGCTACTTTATGTGTACTCTATGAAGATTGGGCTTTGACAGAAAGATAAAAGCTTAGTGGTTGTATAAAAACTCTTTTACATGTTTTAAACTAGAGACAGCAAAGTTTAAAAATTCTATACATTTCCATGATTTTGCTCTAGAGAAAAGTTACTCCAAATTTGCGTCATTAATTATTGGTGATAATTTGATTTAGTTTTGTCAGATATAAGGCAATGTCTTTAAAGGTAAAGAATGGTTGTTGCTGATTTATCAAATACAGTGTTAGAAGGAATGTCAATATTCAGTGCATAGTAAGATTTTTTTTTAAAGATGCTTCTATCTTAAATTATCAGTAGCACTTAAGGATCTAAAGAGAACAAAGATTCCAGTTTTAAAATTTCCATATCAAAGACTATTACGCTGTATTTTTAAAAAATAAATTCATTCTATAAAGACTAAGAGAGAGCACTTAATGTATTTTAGTAAAACCCAAGAACAAGTTGCTGGATGATTCTAAAATATATCCATTTCTTAGTAATTTAAACATTAATTGATGTTTATATTTTCATATGTTCCCATTTCACTAAAATTGGCCTTTCTGTTAGAGCTTTACATGATGACCTATAAAAAATAGAAAGTGTGTTAAATGCATCTATTCTATGTTGTTTCATGTGTTTTTGTTTTTGTTTTTCAGAAATTGAAAATATCCATCAAGAAGGAAATTATTCTAACAATGTAGGCATGGCTTGTAGTTCTTTTATCTTTTATCCATATTTTTTATCTCAGATTTAGAACCACCTAAGAACTTTTAGTTAAGATACAATAAGGATGACCTCTTTAAAGTTAAAATTTTAAAAAGATTATACTCAAATAATGTCTTAAAATTATCTATTAAAAATTACTATCTATGAAATTATTAAAATCCTTGTAAACATAATATTTTCAGATTTTTATTACCTTTGAGTTTTAACATTTCTCCTAACTGTGCAAACATACTTCCTTTCATTTGCATCAAAGTTGACTATCAAAAGGAAAATGTTATGTAGAGATTGTAACTACATCTGAAATGAATGAAATATTGCTAGTCTTATGATTGCATTCATTTCTGTTATATGTAAAAAATACAGAAATAGAACAGTAAGTTTCTGAATGTTCTTTTCCAGTTTGTCAGCTATTCTAAGGAATCTAAAGAAATTCATCACCAAAATAAATTTCTAATGGAAACTATATAAATAATAACTCAAAAATATAACAATATTCTAATATTGTAATGGTGGTGCAAAAATTACTTCCAACTCTAATGCAAAAGAAGTGCATTAATCAGGAGCTTAGTAGTGTATAATATTTCCTAATACAAAAAGGATTTATTGTTAATGACTCACTACCATCCAAAGTCTAGCTAAATTTGAGATACCAATATATCAAACACTTATAAAACAGTTTAAATTAGAATTTAGACAACTCTTTCATTCTCCCATTCTGGGTTTAAGGAGGAAGCAATATTCAAATATTTATGATATTATTATATAAGTTTTCATTCAATTTAAAACTAAAATGCTTTGGTTTTGCATGTACTTTCCAAAAATATTTGAATATCAAAATCTCTTTAACTCACAATATGATTCAGCTAATTACTTTTCTCTCCCCCTGAATTCTCATGGGATTTTATTTGTCCCTAGTAAAATTTATATAAGTAAAACAGAGTTGGATATAGGTATTAAATCATCATGGGGATCTACATTACACACTCCTCTTCCAATATATTGTGTATGCGTACCAGTTGAGGTTTGGGAAGTGCTAGCTCAGGGAAACGCTCATATTTCCATATTAGAAAGCAAATGAAGGAGCAGTTTTAAAAGAAGACTTTGTTGTCATCCATCATGATAAATAACCTTTCATGTATCTTTTTAAATGATTTCACATCAAGTAATTGATCATAGAGACATGCATGTCATTTCAATAGACTTCCTGAAATCAGGAGTCTCATCAAAGCAGCAAAGTAACGCATTTTTAGTAAACTACAGAAATTATGTTGGCAAGGAATACTCTTATATTTTTGAACATTAATTTACTTGTGCTGTGTCACCCCTTTATACCCTTGGTTGAACTCAGTTTCATTTATTTTTTCTAAGCGTAAAAGCTGAAACATTTGTTGTTGTTGTTGTTGTTTTTCTAAATGTGGGAGCTGAATTTTTAAATCTTTCTTTTTTTGGCTTTCAAATTATTACTTGGAACTATCTTCACATTCTTATAAAAACAGGTGTGAGTGATAATATGTAAGTAAACTGTCCGTTATTGAGATCTTTAAGATTAATCCACCTGTTTGTCAGGAGGGTTGACTTTTTACTGTAACTGAAAGGTAAGAAGACTATGCCTAATATTTACTGTCTGATTTAATTTTAATTCTCCTTGTCATCACAAGATTTTAAACATTTCAGCATCATAGCCCACTGTTCATACCTCCCGGAACTCTAACTCTAGACCTCACAGACCCTTTCCTCTCACTGAGTTTAGGAAAGTCTGGCTATTTCATGACATTGTTTCACTGACCTTGTATAAGACAACATTTTTCTTTTAACTGAAAAACATTTATAACTTAAGACTGTTTGAGGGGAAGGAAGGTGAAAATGGCGGAAGGGGAGGGGCACAAAAGATTAAGATGGTTCAAAGGTGATAGGGTGATGAGAGAAACCCAGGGTACACAGTGATGAAATTTATATCTATGTATGTACATATATAGATAAATAGATATATGTGCAAAAAAAAGACTTTTACTGAAGCTTGATTAAAAAAAAAGTGTTCTACCACAGAACTTCAAAGTATATAATACCCATTCTTGGTAACATCATGTTAATTACTTTTTTCTATGTTTGCTCATATCTTACCATTATAAAATAACTAATGGTTACATCTGAGTCACTTTTATTAATTGTTGTTGGTTGGTTTTTTGTTTGTTTGCTTTGCAGGGGGGTGGGGTAGGACTACATTGGGTATTCATATTTTCTGAAAGTGAAAATTTTAGTCCTAACATTTTGAAGCTAATTTCCTTGGAAATTAATTACATTTAATTTTGTTTCTCCTTGTTATCTAACAAATATCCTATAAGACTGGCTTCATGATCTGAAGCCTTACTATATGTAAATTATGTATAAATTATTATTTATAATCAATAATAAATTGTTGCTGAAATCATCTTGAACAGGAAGACTAAAAAACTAAATGGAAAGACAAAATATGAAAAATTGACTGACTTTTGGTACTATCTATAATAATCTCACAGAGATTAGAAGAAATAAGATGGAAAATAAAGTATTACATAATTCATGCATAGTCCCGTAGTTTATTGTTGGAAGTTTCTCCCCCATGCATGTGCACATATATAGAAAACCTGGGGAAAAAGTAATAAGAGCATAAAACATAACATATTTTTTTAAAGGGCTTAGAAAAAATGTGAGGAATAAAGCAATACTCCTAGGCAAGAATATAAAAAGGAAATTAAAGTCAGAGTTGAAACCACAATTGTATATCGCAGTCAGGGATGAATCAGAAAGTTGCTAAGGAAATTAGCATTTTTACAGTAGGATTTTAGCTTATCCAGTTAGAAAAAAATTCAATTGAATCTATAGAATAAAGTCTGGTCCAGAAAGCTGTCTCCTGTGTGATAAAGAGATTAGAAAAACTTCACCTAAATGCCCAAAGAAATGCCAAGGAAGCTTACTGACAGGTCAGGGCAACCAATAGATTAAAAATAGTGAAGAATAAATTGAAACCACTTCATGAATCAAGTTGCAAGTTTGCACTGGTTGACTGGTGGTAAGCTGCTAAACAGGGAGGTTTTGTTCTGTTTTGTTTTTTTTTCCTTAAGTTTCAAAAGTAGATAATTTTATAGAGAACACTGTCACAAAATCTTAAGAATTAGATAGCCTTTATAAAATGAAATATAATTTAGATAACCTAGATATGTGAGAAAGAGCTCTGATTTTGTAAAGAGAATAAGCCCTTAATAACAAATTTAACCAAAATGAATAATAATAAATCTTACCAAAATTTTGATAAGGCCAAAATAATATTATCAATCCTTCCTTCCTCCCTTTCTCCCTTCCTCCCTTCCTCCTTTCCTTCCTTCTTTTCTTTCAAAACTAGGTCTCCTTATGTTGCCCAGGGTAGTCTGATCCCACGGACTCAAGTGATCCCCAGCCTCAACCTCCCAGGTAACTGGGATTACAGGCACACACCACCACATTCTGCTGCTTTTTTGAAACCAGGTCTCGCTATGTTGCCCCAGGTAGTCTGAACCCACAAACTCAAGAAATCCCTGGCTCTTGTCTCCCAGCTGTTGGATTACAAGTGCATGCCACCACACCCAGCTTATTCAACTTATTTCTAAGGATGGAGACAAATATCTTCCATAATATGTTGCAAAAATGATAATAATCATGATTAAATGATGGGGTGATTTCATAATTAAAAAATAAATCAATATAATATGCTGCATTCATGCATTGGAAGGAGAAGGCAGGTCACTGCTGCTAGAGGAGGACAGAGCAAACATACTAAACATACTGCAGAAATGTATGGGTATGAGAAAAATACCACTTTTCTTATAAACAATGTTTAGCAATGATAGTTAAGAGGCACTTTTTCTGGAAAAAGATACATGTGACTTACATGAAAATAAACAAGTAATGCCAATAATAGTGACATTCTATAATTTAGGCTTTCTACTTTTACAAGTTATCACCATGATTCTGCTTCTTATTAAATTGCACTCAAATATCACTTTCACCACCTACATAAAGTGTAACATTATAGGAAGTTTGAGGTTTTTAAATTTAGACAGGGAGTATGCATAAACATGATTCATTAAAAAAAAAAAAACCTAAGAGGTTACCTCTCATTGAATTACAAAAAGATACCCACTGCCAAAAGCATATTTATTTTATATAAAGTCTTTTTATATTTCTCTAAGTTTTCCTTAAAAACTGGAGCAAAGATTTTGGGGAGGAAATCTGTTATAGCAGGTTGAGTTGTGCATTCTCCACCAAGAGTATATATATATATATATACTCTCTCTATATATATATCCCATAAATCACTAGCAGCCATTATATACTCGATGTAGTATGTTAAAGCCGCATGATAACAATGTGGAGGTAGATATGTGGAAAAGAGACATTCATTTCTTTTGAGGACCTAAGGCAAAACAAAACAAAACAAAAAAGCACCTCTATTTACAGATGGTCTTTAATTCACAGAGGCCAACTTAAAATTTTTGGACTTCACAATGGTATGAAAATGGTACACATTCAGATGAAAATGTACTTTGAATTTCGACCTTTCCCTGGATTAGTGATATTGCACAATACTGTGCCAGGGCTTCTGGTCAACCACATAGTTCCAGGACAGAAACAGATACAATACTGCCAGGCATGGCATTGCCAGTAAACTGCAGCAAACCCATAGCATTACAGGTGTTGCGTGTTTTGTGTTTCCACATCCCAATGTGGTTACATATGTTCCTGAGATCGTCAACATTATATTATGAAATAGGCTTTGTGCCAACTCATTTTGCCCAATGTATGCTCATGTAAGTATACTTAGCGTGTGTAGGGTAGACAAGGCTAAGCTCACTTTCAGTAGATTCAGTGTATTAAATGCATTTTCAAGTAATGATAAATTCAGCTTATGATTTTATTAGGATGTTGCTCCATCATAAAGCAAGGAAGGTCTGTGATCTTACTGTCATACTATTATGAACCTTCATCTTTTTTAATACTTTCGGTGACTATAAACAGATATTTATTGATAAAACACTATGACTAGTTTACAGGGGAAAAATATCATTTAAGTGTCACAAAACTAAAAACAAATTGAATCTCAAATGATACTAGAATCAAAAATCACTTTTTTCCTGTGGCATTATTGATTTATACTAACATTTTAATACATTTCTGTATAATCAATGGAAATATAGTAAGAATGGACTTGTATAACCATTTATACTTTGGTGAATAACTTCATGCAAATTGTACTGGTCACTTCAAACTGACGTAGGGAGGGAGGGGAAAAAGTAATTTACCTTGAAATATCAAACTTTTAGTTGTAACTTATATACACAAATAGAAATACTTCCAATATGTTATGTAGCATAATGCATTTCCATGAGGAAATAAGAGAAAGTAAGTCATCTTATAACTGCAGGTTGCTGAAATAAATAATTAAGGAAGAAATCATTAAAATCTAATATATAACATTAGCTATAAATAGATATAAATAATAATAAACAATAAATCACTATTAGAACATGTTTCATAAACATTAGCTTATGAATATAACTGCTGTTCTAAAATATTGCCCTTCATTTAGCACTTTTTTCTGCACTATGTTTATTTTTCCTTATTGTAACATTTCTGAGCCATTATAGGTTATGATCTGCTTTGAGATTGAGGTTTTTTTTATGGAGAAAAATGCCCTTATGCACATAACAAATAAATTGTGTTTAAAATTCAAGGGCTATAGAGAAAGCAGAAATTGAAAAATATCATGAATTCTGAGTCAATATTCACCTCAAACCTTTTCAAATTTTTTGTTTTGACAGTCTGTCTTTTCTTGGAATTCACTTTGCTCCTGCTTCTGCACAACATGTTAAAACATACTTGCTCTCAACCTATTAAGAATTTTTCTCTTCAACTCATTTTGTTTTCAAAGACTATTTAATACAACCTTATAAGGAAACCAAATTCCCAATGAAATGTTACTTTAATTTATTGATCTTATTTACATCTATTAGCTAACCAACGGTTAAGTGAAATGTTAGAAGGAGAAAGACAAATGCCCAGTAATTTCACTTCTATGTGGAATATAGAGAAAAAAATCAAGGGACAGATAAAACCAAACCAGAACAATCTTTAGAAATACCACTGCACATTAGAGTCTCTTGGAGGGGAAGGAAGGGTGGAAACAAAGAAGGGCAGGGACTCAACAGTCTTTGGTAAAGGACTATGTGGGCTTTTGTGACAGGTGTGGTGTGGAGTTATGAGCCCGTTCCTCTAAATATATACAGTATTGTAAACTAATGTTTCCTCAATACCATAATACAGAAATAGGATAAGATCTTAATTGTATTTATTTGAGATGTAGGTAAATGTGCTACTACTGAAAATGATCTTTTTTATAAGAATTATACCTTAGCATACTTCAAAAACATTCAAATTGAAGAAACTTGTGGACAGTTCACTTTTATAGTATTGACTCAGTTGAGAAAGACTAGTTGAATCATCAAGAGGTTATATTAGTTAAAAGTTTATATTCAGTGTAAGAGTCCTTAGAAGATCAATCAGTAGAAGCAAAAAAAAAAAAAAAAATGCAGAGGAATAGTGTTTAATTATTTGTAGAAAAAAAAACTTTTCTTTATTTTTAATTTTAATATTTTAATGTTAACTCTTATATATAAGTAATATTGGTTTACAACAGTGTATGTGGTTTAGGGGTACAGGCTCTCCTTCTGACTTAGTTCACAGCATAACCACTTCCAGTTCCATCCACATTGTTACGTATAGCATAGTTCTACATCTACTTAGTCCAATCATCTGTTGTTGAGCATTTCAGTTGTTTCCATCACCTGGTTATTGTAAATAGTAAATGAGGTAGAGGATGAACATAGAAGTATATATGTATTTTTAATTATTGCTTTTGCATTCTTCAGATGGATACCTAGAAGTGGAATCCAACAGACACTTTTTTTGGTATAAGAAAAAGACCGATTTTCTTTTTTAGTAACAGTATCATTTTCTGAACTTAAAATTTATTGTGCAGTTTTATTTAGTATATATTTATTTTTGTGGTTCACTTATTTTTTGGCAGATAATTATTATGTATCTGCAGTTCAAGAATTCTGTACTTGAATGCTGAGAATCTCACCCACAGCATCAATGATAATAAAATTTTCTGTGCCCCATTACTTTCTTCCATCTTCTTCAGTAACAGTTTCACAAAATCTGTTTTGCCAGAGAATAGGAAATTTACTGGAAATAGAGAAGCGAATAGGACCAATTTGTGACATTCAGGAGGATATCAATAAAAGTATGATTATTCTGTTTCATATGTGATACATCTTATTGAACATAAAGATAAAAACTCAGTCCAAAAAATGTACTTTAAGATTGTCATAAGCTTCCTTAACACTTGAACTAGTTCTAAATTCTAAATATAATTTTAATTAATTAAATTAGAAATGAATTATAAATTGTAATAAGTTTAGGGTGAATACAAGTACTAAATCCTAGTCATGGACCACCAGCAGAATACAGTACTGAGACCAGCAGAAAAAAAATGTGTTCATAAAAATAGGTGGTTAAGCCAAGCAGTCTCACTTACATAAAGAAACCCTGGGTTAAGTAATACATTAGTTAATGTTGATTAATATTCTTTTCTTTGATATCATTAAAAACAGTAGTCTTTATTGCAGTCAAAATGTTTGTAACACCATGTGAGCAACAATATCCTTTTGGGGAATTCTCTAAGTTCCTTAACGCTAGGGTTGGCAAGATGCCATATTGTGTGCTTTTACATTTAAATGTTTATTACCTTTTACAATTATAGTACAAAACTGGAAACAATATTTTAACCTATGAATTTACTATTAATGAATAGGATGTGAAAAGATTTAGTGTTCATCTCTTTTTCAATAAAATATCCTACAAAGAAAATCTTGGAGAAACAGAATGTGAAAGTCCTTTTAATTATTTAGGAAGCTTCTGGGAAAAGCCCTTCCTTTTTTCGAATCATGCACATCTGGTGTTCTGCAGACTATGACTTTAGATGCATTTACAGTGGAAATACTAGTCATCTTCCAATTATAGTAGTGTCATATTGGTGCTCTAAAAATGTATCTGTCTGAGAAAATTAGTGTGAGCTTTTCCCCAACTCCAGAAGATAACTGCAATGATAATAAGCCTATGGCGATGAGCAAAAATACTTGGAAAAGTGAAATGCTAGGATGATGCTCTGTACTTTTCATCTTTATAGTGATTTTAATTTCTTTGAAAAGATCTTTCCTTCATAGCTTGAAGTATGCAAAATTTCCATAAGAAAATTACACTAACATAATACTTAGAGAGCAATAAAATAGCTCTAAGCTGTAGATGGCTTCTCTATATGCTACTTAAAGAGATTATGTCTAAATACCAAAATGAAACATAGCTGACATAAGATATCAAGACTATAGGGAATGTGTCAAAGATAGGCATTTTAGAAAATCTAGTTGAGGTAAATGTGAATATTATAGCTGAACATTATAAAGAAGATAAAACTACATCATTATTGTGCTTTCCAATCTGATAATACTTTGACAAAATGTCTCAGGGCATTAAAAACTACAACTTAAAATGGACTTTGGATGTAAAATTGATGTAATACAGCTTTGGCTTCTGCCCCTATCTTCTTACCCTTAGAACTAATGATCTGAAAGTAATATTACAGCTAACACACACACACACACACACACACACACAAAGGTATGGAGATGTTATCATCTATCATTCATTTTACATATTCAGAAAAATGTTTTAAAGCCAAACCAATGCCAAGAGAAAATTCTCACATTCTGTTTTCTTCTTTTACAAAATAAAAGGAAAAAGAAAAGAGTTAAAAAGAAAGTTTCAGACTTTCAGACAACAATCAATTTGTATGGAATAGATAAGGAAATGATACATGGTTTATGTAGTAAACATCATTCTAGGATGAAAATGAACATTATTTCTCTTATTGGTGAGTCTATAAATCCGGATCATTCATTCTGAATGAATAAACAGTACACCGCTCCTTGGGGAAAGAGGGGTGGGGGGGAGTGGCCTGAAGCATATATGTCTTATTTATTCTTTTGCTTGTAACATTTCTACTAAAAAGTTTCTGAATAGTCTGATCCAAGTGACCTTAGAGGTTACCCATTTTTCTCTTGATGTTTTTAATATTCTGTCCTTGTCATTGGTTTTCAAAAATTTTTATTATGTATCTCTCTAGAATTATTTTGGTTGGAACTCATTTGGTCTCCTGGGTCATGATATCTGGTTCATTTCTCAGATTGGAATTATTCTTAGCTATTATTTCTTTAACTAAATTTTATATAAATTTTTTTCTTTCTCATCTCTTCTCTGGGTCCTCATTGTATGAATGTCTTTTTAGGTCAATGTTTTTCCTCTTAAGGTCAATCAAAATAGTGAAAACACTATTTTCATTTGTTTTGTTCTTTTTCTCTGATTTGTTCTGCATATTCTCCATCACTGAGCTTTTAAGAACCTTAATTTTCTTCATTTGCATTTGTCTGCTGTTGAGACCTTCACTGATATTTTTAATTTAATGATAGCATTCTTTCAAGTTATAACTTTTAATTTTAATAGCCTTATGTTTTAATGGTCTTTATTTTATTCTTGTTTTATATCATCCAGCAAGGAGTAGCAGGTAAAAAGAAAGCAAGTCAGTAGGTCACTAAATAAGGTATCACCTCCAGGTGCCCAGTGACTTGAGAGAAGGTGAGCACAGACCCAAAACCCACTTCTACCTATTGCACCACTGGACAATGACCAAACCAGCTAGCAGCACCTTCCATTTCAGACTGAACTCCAGCCCTGAAACAGCAACATCCCACCTTAGAGCTGGAATCAGATACTGTTAGCAGAGGTCCAGACAAGAGCACCTGAGGTAGAAGTTTCAGGGACCTACAACTTTATTCCTGCCCACCAACCACCGTAGCCCCCAAACTTGGCAAATACTTCTACAATCCAGCAATACCACCAACAAATAGCACCACCTGGCATCAATGGCTCTAGCACACCAAGGCAGAGGAAAATCACAAATGACCAAACCAATGATCCTGAAACCAATGACCTGAAATTAAGTCAGTCCACTGAAACCAACAACACAGGTACAGGACAATATTGCAACCTGACATAAAAAGAAATCAGAATGGTCATAATCAAAAACTTGGAAGATTTAACAGAGAAGACAGAAAAGGGGGAAAAAATGAGATGAAAAACATGATCAATGAATTAAGAAATAGAAAAAATACCTAAAACATAAATTGATGGAAACTAACAGAAGAGCAAAAGAACTAAAGAGCTCAAGGAAAAGCTCTAAGAATAGAAGAAATGGAAGAAAGGGTTAGCACTCTTGAAGAGTCAGACTTAAACAGAAAAAAACAGAAAAGAAATGCAAAGGAAAATAAATGAAGATACACTCAGAGAAATATCTGACAACTTGAAAAGAAGTGGTATCAGAGTAATAGATACCAAAAAAAGAGAAGAGAAAGACAAAGGAACTGAGAAAAATTTTCAAGAAATAATTAAAGAGAATTTTCCAAACCTGAAGAAATGAAAATAGATATACAAGAAGCTAGAACACCAAAATACTATCATGAAAAAAAAAAAAAAAAAGCTACAGTGACACATAATAGTTAAAATACCAAAAATTCAAGACCAGAAAAAAAAATAATGAAGCTAGTGAGAGACAAAAAAACAGATACTTATAAAGGAAAACATTTTAGGTTAACCTCAGACTTCTCAAAAGAAACACTTAGGGCAGTAAGACAATGGAGTGAGGTATACAAAAACTCCAAGATAAAAAATCCCAGCCAAGGATACTTTATCTTGCAAAGCTCTCCTTCATATATCAGAAAAATATGACCCTTTTCAGATGAACAAAACCTCCAGAAATTTGCCATAAGAAAACCCCTCCCTTCAAGAAATACTAAAAGAAGCCTTAAAATGTAAACCAACAGAAGAATGAACAGGAAGAACGGAACAAGGAGACAAATTGAACCGCAGAAAGTATCACCTCCAGTGATCTTCAGGAATTCAAATTTTCCACTGTGCTCTAGGTACCAGAGTTGCATGATGGAAATTCAAATCTGCCCTCTGGGTCAGCTCCTCACAGTTGAAACATCACATACCACCCTACATCAGCTTCTACACTAGACTACATTTGTTTTCTAGAGGCAGTTCTGATGTTGGACTTTTATTTTCCATCACAGCATCTTATCCTGGAATATTTGTTCCTGTGGTTAACAGGTACCTAAACTCTGGTTAATAAAGGCACCCATTTGTTACCCTTGCCTTAGCCCTAGGTGGGGGAGGGGAGAAAGGTGCTTTGAATATCCCAGGTTGGACTTTAATTGATGGTCTCCTCTAGGAGGAGACCTGTTTCTCCCCCACCTGGTTGGAATCCTGGTTGCTATATTTGAGACTCAGACTCACCTCAGTGATCATTTCTCTGCACCTCTATGCCTGTAGTTCTTCAATTATGCACCTTCTGTTCTGGATGCCAATTCTGTGTACCAGCTCATCCAATGCAGTTGTGGGTTTCCAAAATTCCCACCTTAGGCACATGCCCTGAGTCAACAACTGTAGGGAATTCCCTCCCTCTCGCTAGTTGTGTTGCACCAGTATCACTATGTATATATTTCTATTAAAGATTTTCCTGTTTCTGCCAGACCATTCTTCCTGGTGTGTGCCATAATCATCCATTTCCCCTTCAGGGTTACTGGTCTTCTTCCACAATCATTATATGAGTAGTTGGAAGTGGTGAGTCTGGTGATTTCACTCTGCAGTCATTTTGCCAGACTTTCCATTTGTATAACTTCCTCAGATGAATGTCTATTCAGTTTCTCTACCCGTCATTTAATTGGGTTGCTTACCTTTTTGTTATAGAATGGTAAGTATCCCTATATATTCAGGCTCCAAAATCATTATATTCAGAATTCCTTCAGCCCCTTTAACTTATTAGTCTTTGCCCCCCACCACGAAAATCTGATCCCATTACATATTACCCCAATTACAGGTTACTCATCAATTTCATGTTGAATACATAGTATATTTCATATATTAGGTTTAGATTTTTGGAATAAATTCTAGTAGTTATTTTAACTAGCCTATATACTAACATGTTAGGGAATAATTGCACTGAAGATTTTTTTATTATTTCCTCAACCATATCAAGGTATTTGACTGTATTAAAGGAGTGTATAAAATGATGATGACTATTCTAAGATTCTGATAGTTTCTTGTTATACAATTTAAAATTAAGATTCTGATAGTTTCTTGTTATACAAAATACTATAACAGAGCAACAGGGAGCATAGGGATAAGATTGCAGTATTTACAGCCTAGGGTTACAGTAAGACTTAGTCACTTTAATTAATTGAAGCTATATGTACCTTAAAGAATATAATACTGTTTTATATTTATTATATATTATCAATTAAAAATAATAAACAATAAATAACAAAAATACCATATTGGAGCAACAAATAGTAATACTAGAATAAGAAAAGTATGTAGATTCCACTTAGATTAGTAGACTGAGGAAGCAATAATACATGGTGAAGACAACAGAATAAAATACATTGAAGGAAAAAATATAGGAAAATGATGAGCAAAAGCACAGAAACTATACAATAGTAAATACATTTGGGAATCAGTATCCCAAATGAGACTGGTTGAAATGCTCATTATAAAATGATAAATAGGCATTGTTTCAGCAGGAAGGCTTAATATTATTCTCTTTTAGACTGATCAACCCTTTCCTGCACTCTGCCCACTTTAATCTGACACTTTCATAAAGTCCAGCTCAAATACCTATTTCCTAAAATCTTCTTTGAAATAGTTACTTCTTGAACTCCAGTAGCATTTTATTTGCCTGCTCATAATACAAGGATAGATTGCATTAGGCTAAATCCTTTTTATCTAAAAGAAACATCAAGTTACTTGTACATAGGAGATGTACAATATAACTAATAGATCTAAATGACTATACATCAAAATCATGAAACAAAGATAACTTTCCTGTAAGTTACCATCTTAGGAAATTTCAAGCTCAGAAAAATAAATGAGGTGTTTTTAGGGTACTTACATTTTATTTAGTCATATGAATCTTTGCCTAATTTAAAAATAAATTTTAGTAAGTTAATTTAGTCACTAATAGCTAAGAACATTTTATTAGCAGTAAAGCACTGAACTGAATCCTCAGGCTTAAATATCAAAGCCCAATAAGATATTATTAGAAATGACTATAGTAAAATAAATATTAAAGTAATTCTTAACACAAAAATACAATAATTCAAATTAAAAAAAGACTTGAGGGAGACAATATGCTCCGGTTGGCACAAATAATAAGATTTTTAAGGAAATAGTTGCTTCAAATGGAAATGGGGAAGAGGGGATAATTTGTGATAAATTTCTTTGAATGAATCAAAATTTGTTCTTCCAAGGGAAAAGTAATGAAGTAGAAATAAATCTGTGGTAAAGCAAGTTAAATTATGAAATAGTTCACTGAAATGTAATATTTACTTTAATGACTTCATTCAAAATCCACTCAAATCGTCTCAAATCACAAACTTTAAAAGGAAAGCTCATTTTCTAGTTAAATATATAGATTATAATAAATAATATTTAATTCAAATGTTTGTGCAAATATCACAAAAGATTTTGTGATGTCTTATTTAGCATGGATATTAATTTCTCACATATAAAACACAGGCAACTCCAGATTAACTCTGAATTATTTGTATTTTGTTGCTGTCTTCATTTAAAACCAGTTCCTCTTTTAAGAAATGACGGCAAAAAATTGTTTCTCTTAAGGAGCACACAGCACTGTGTCTGGGTTCTTCCTGCCCTGACTTGGAAAGAAAGAAGGCTCTTTTCTTCCTCTCTGTGACAATCACATTTTTTTTTCTGGTATATAAACACCAAGATGTAACTTCAAAGTCTGTTTCAAAGGCACTGACTCTTGAGCCCATACTTCACAACCCAGAGCTTCCCATTACTTAGTTTAACAAAGCAAAACATATTTGTAGTAAGCTTTCCAAGACAGCTTGCTGTGGGACTATGTAGATAAACAGAAAATACTACCTTCACATTTTGCATCAGATGGATAAAGACGCCAGATCTACATCATAGCAACCTCAGAATGATGTCAGTACTGCTTAACCAAGTTTAATCATTTTTCCCCTGGGTAGCACTAAGACAAAGATTGGACTAAGCCCCTTTTATTAGTAATAAGCCATATTACTCAGCCTCATTCCTGAAATTCAGGAAATACAGTCATTCAACTTTCAGGATGCACAAACCACCCTGGCAGCCATGTTACTTATCCATTTACGTACACTCTCAGCAGGACTGTAGCTTGTGTGGAAGCAGAGTGAGGAAATAGGAATCACAGCTATCAGTACACCAGGACCTGGTCCTGCACACTGTTTAATAAATATTGGTTGAATAAATAAGTGCATCATGAATCAGGAGTCCTATGTAGGTGACCCTCTTGTGAGTTTGTGTCTCCATGTCTGTGGCACCACCTTGTACATAGCCGCTCGATTTGCTGCAGTGAAATTTCCCATTTCATTGCCTGTGCTATTGACCCAGAGGGGCTCTCTTGTCTTAATGCCTTCAACCAGTTTTATGCTGGATTTCCTCATCCACCTATTCACTCCAAGTGATACTTGCTTCAACTCTGAACCCAAGCAAGACATGACCAAGGTAGTGTTACCCAGTCCCATACAGAGTGAAGGCAGCAATGAAATAGAGACAAGTGTGGACAACTCCTATGGATTTAAAAAAAAAGCCTGTAAACTATTATCCATGAGTAAATATGGAAGGAAAACATGGAAATTGCATTATTGTTGTTAATGTTATCTCACTATCTGTACCAGTGATAAGTGTTAGGAAATCTATGCTGCCAAAAAATAACCTATTCTAAACAGATTTATAAGCTTCCCATCATTCCTTTCCAACTCACTCTATATTTTATATATGGGCAATTATTTAGGGAAAGCTGTAGCAGTGTGAATGAATTCATACCTCAAGCTTCACAGTGATCAAATGTGCTAAATGGTTATAGCGTTAGAGAGGATATTTGTTTTGTTTTTGCTCTGAGTCCTGAAGATAAAGTACGCATGTCCATATGATGGTGGGAGTAGGAGGAGTTATCATCAATCTTTTTATCCTAAAATCATCATGATCATCTCTATCTACTCAATGAAAGAAGAGATAATCTTCCTTGGGAAGTGTTTTGGAACAAAGACTAATAAATAAGTCCTACTAATGTTCCTCTAGAACTCAGTCCTACCTAACTTCGAATGCATTCTAAATATGCTGTCAGGCAAAAAAAAGGAGGAAAATAAACTTGATTAACACTTAACAGATGCTGTAACAACAAATTTACTGTTTGGTTCCTACTAAGTTAATAAGGATCTTGTGAAAATTTTAATCAAAGAAAACTAATTTAATAGTTTCATAATATCTTGTCATGTGGTTGCACAATATTCTAGGGAGTTATTTACTGAATTAGAAGTTGACCAAGTTTAAGGGTGGTATAGATCTTACTGCTATGTTTTCATATTAATTATGATTTATCATAAAATTCCTTCTTTGGAGAAAATGCATTAAAAGAAACAATAGCTAAAATGACTTTTAACTATCTTGATACTTTTGCAAATTGTGCTGAAGAGAGGACCAATTACATATCCAGTAGATGAAGGAGTTTGGGTTAACCTGACCACACCCTTATAGGTGCTGATTTAAGTAGTTTCATATGGCTTGATTTGGTTTGATAGATAAAATTATAGATTTATTTTTGTTTGCTTATTTGCTTTGTTTTTTTTCCTCCATGTATGAATGAATTCATGTAGTATTTATCTTGCTATTTCTGGTTTATTTCACTTACATAATCCCTTCACGGTCCACATGTGGTGTCAAAATGATAAGATTTCATCCCTTTTATAGATACTATTTTATTGTATATAAATTATATGTATGCCACATCTGCATTCACTTATCTGCTGACAGAGAACAGACTGGAGGTTTCAGAGAGGAAAGATATACAAAGTGAGAAAAGATGATGGATGGAAACCAGACTCTGGTGATGGATGTGATGTAGAACATACAGATGTCTAACTAGACTGTTACATACCTGAAAGTTATAGAATGTTGTAAACCAAAGTTAGCTCAGTGTAACTTTATCTATAAAAATGTTAAACATTTATTTAATATATATGTTGTATATATAAGCAAAATACGTATAATTATATATAATTTTGCATTTATGTTTATATACAAGGTTTGAAACTGGTTCATGTGGTTATGGAGACTATGAATTTCCATGGTTAAATCTAGACCATATTAGTTGTATATATCTAGAGAACTCAAACTAATACAGTCAACAATCACATATGTATAAATACAGTGGATAAAAATTATAAAGAAAGTCATTTAGGGAATTGCAGACTCTCAAGATAAGGAAAATATTTATCTTTCAAGTATCTTTTACTTGTTCTTTCTTTTTCCATTTTCCAGACACTTAACTACTCATTCTGCCTTAATCTAACTTCGAACTAGGGTTTAGAAGGCAGTAAGAAAAATGAAACACAAATCTCAGAACTACTGTCAATTGCTTTTGCATTCTTAAAAATAGTTGAGTCATCCATGGATTCATTGACTAATCATCAAACCATTATTTTATTTACTTTGTCATAGGTTAATATTATTTGATAAATCCCTCTGATAATCAAGGGTATGTTTGTTGCCAACATCATCACTTTATCAGGTTAGCAAAAAATCACAAGTAGGACAGTACAGTGAGAAGCTATACATTCTCTGTCAAAACTTTATGTATACTTGTATGAGTGATCAGCTTAACAAGAAATTCCCAAACAGGAGATGAAAATAAAGTGCCTTTGCTAAATTGGATATTCATTACAGATGAAGAGAAAGAAAATTCCTGTGTTTTTTATTAAAAGAACACATCTAATATAAATGATCTCTAACATATAGAAGCCAAGAAATGTAGCCAAAGAGCCAACTTAGTACATGAAATTAATTTTTCTGAGATATGAAGATTAGTTAAAACACCAATTCCTTCTCTCTGGGAACTGTTCCAATTCATATACTTAAGGCAAGATCAAAATTCTTCTATAAAAACTCTGCTAAACAAAAATAATTAGAATGCAATTGAGAGACTGTCATGAATGATTTTCCATCAATTAGTAACTTTTATTTGCATAACAAAAAATACAAATGTTGAACCTTACTAACACTGAGATAAATCAGGATACTGAAATATAAAGGAAATACTCATTAGTGGTAAGAGATCTACTAGGAGCATAAATATTGAATAAAAACATACCATGCTAACTATAAACTTGTTTAACCTACTTCAAAAACTATTTGTCTATATCTACATAATCCAGTAATTCCATTCTTGGGTAGATAATCCAAAGAAATATATACCAAAAGATGTAAACAAGAATGTTGATGGAAGTACTACTCATACAGCCCCAAAACTAGGTATATTGTGAATATTTATTGAACTATCTGTAGTGGTAAAACAATAATATTCTGGAGGTCTGGTGAAGGGTGAGTGAAACATGTGCAATAATGGAGGTTTGAAGTTGTACTCCCCAAATACATAATTATATAAATACTAGAAAAACAATAAAGTTTGAGAAAAAACAAAGAAATTAGGGGTTGCAAATGAATTACACTGGAACACTGAGAAAAATACAATCTCTCTGCTTCCTGATTCAAGTTATATTCTGTTTGGAAATAGAGAAATCACAAAGATCTTACAAAATAATAACATATGTATCCAATATTTATACAAGGTCAGTGGAAATTATACTAACTTCTAGGTAGACACAGGAGTTCTCACAGTGAGTTTTGAAGTTTTCCAGTTATATTTCTTTTACATTAACTACTCAGTAAGCATAAATATTTTAGGTAACCAAAAACTTTATATCTTGTTTTATTCATACATGATGTCTGATTTATGGCTTGAACAAAATAGCAATGTTTGACCAAAACAGAGGAGAAAGGGTTTTAGCAAAAGGCAATGTTTCTTAAAATTAAATTATTGACCTGTCTTTGTTCAAATCTTTTCCAGAATAGAATTTCTCCTGTTAAAGTAGAAAAGCTGTTGAGGCATTTTTGTTGTCTAAAAAGACCTTGAAATAACCCATTTCCTCTAAACATGACAAAAAACAATTGTACTTTCTCCTTTATTTCAAAATAGTCTTCAGGAGAATAATTGCCCAGCAATCCTCTAACTTCTATTCCTTATCTCTGCATAATGAACTTTAGGAATTTGTAAGAGTCTTCAAATTCAATATTTTATGAATTTCAGAATTCGTTTACAAATGTAAATGATCTTTTCCTTCTCTCTTTTTACTTTCTATCTGGCATTACAGATAATTGCACAGAACTTATGCAAAAAATAAGTCATTTATGTTGATCTTAAACCCAAATTTAACAGAGAATCCTATATTTTTATTTGATGAAGCTGGCCTCTCAATTCTCCATAGCGTGTGAATCCATCTTTCTTTTTCATTCATATCTTCTCAGAGAAGATGCAGTCAGTTTTTTATCTGCTTACTGGATGTTTTCACTGGGCTCAACTTCAATATTTCTGATGATAAAATTGTCATTACCACACTTCTAACAAAGAGTGCCCTACCCTCTAGACCCAAACATTCAAGACCCTTGATTCAAGACCTTTCAAGACCTTGATTCCAAAAGTATTTGTTGAGTATCTATAGATGAGGAACAAAATAAACAAATATCCTGTTTTGTAGAGTTTTACCTCCTTTTTAAGACCTTCTATAACCTGAACCCAACTGGATCTCCAAATGGATTCTACATGTCTCTGTTATTTCTTCTTCTTACCCCATAAGCATCCCATCCTTATTTTTGCTTCTGTGTTTATTCCCTTTTAGCTCTACAAATCCCTGCTCATCTCAGTATGTATTTTTAAACTCTCAGTATTTTTATGTTCAATTCAAATAGACTAAAATCAAAAGATGGAATTTATTTCCTTATATTACTAAATTACCAAAAATCTGAACTAGTTTTTCAGAAAGACTGATCTAGTGATTTTAAGATTATTAAAGCCCCTATTTCTCTTCATCTGCTCAGTCACACCAAACTTCTTAAAGATGTGGTCTCTCAGCCTGTACATGCTTGTTCCCATTATTCAGGCCTCTCCCATAAACATCAACATTGCAGGTCTATGTGTAGGTCGACTTTACTCGACCAACACAATACATTTGGTATTTCGTTATTCATATTCAAAGTGATTTTTCCATTTTATTTGTCCTTTTGGCCAATTCTTGCATCTTATACTTCATGATGTCTGTTTTCAACATTTGCTGCCTGTTTAGCTTCTTCACAGATTCTTCTTCTCCCCACATTTAGAAACAAGTGTTGGTTATCACAGGCTCTCACCTTTGACTCCGTGCCCTCAGAACACTCCCCAATCTTGTCTGAACAAATGCTTTCACCAGCTACATACAAATTCTTCTTTTAATATTCAAACTGAGTTTCCCTTCTGGACCTCAATCTTCTCTCTAAAATTTTCCACATGTGCTTCAACTCAGTAAAACCATGCTTATTACCAGCCAATTTCCAACTCCTCAATTTAGATTTCATCTGTAGTTGTTGAAATAGCCATCTACTTAATTGTTTAAGTTAGAAATCTTGCAATCTTGCCAGATTATTTTTTATGTTAATTTACCTTACTTTCATCGTTCATTGTAACGCGAATTAGTCAGCAATCATAAAGTATTCTGTACTTCTATGCCAATCCTGGTTGCCCTACTTCAAAGCTATATGATTTGGGGACTGGAATATTCCACTATACTTCTAAGCAGTCGCAGAGTTTCAAGATTCATAGCATTCAAGTCCAATCTACATTCCACAGTTATAGTGACCTTTTCAAAAACATCTTGTTTTAATCTTTCAGTATTTTCTGGCAGGATGAAGTTCAAACTCTTTAGTATGGTATATAAAATCTTTTAGAACCTACTGGATTTCCACTTCAAAGGTATATTACTTATTCTTTTCTACACTGAATTATTCTCCACACAAAATATCTTTGTGTGTCTGCACAGGGGTAAAATTTCATATGTATTTCAATACTTGACTAAACCATCATCTTTTCTTTGAAAATGTCTTAACATTCTCTGTCTCCCTCAGGTAGAGATAGTGACATCTTCCACTGGTGGACTAATGTACCTAGTCCATTCTCTCTATGCCATGGATATTTTGAATCCAATTTGTTTACTTTTCATCCTTCCCATTGCCCTGTGTCCCAATGAACAGAGATCATATTCTCCTTACATTTTCAGAAGACAACATAGACTCAGGCATAAATGTCCCAGTAAATTATTATTCATTAATTTATTCAGCAATTGTTAAAACCACAGTTCTAGGAACTGTTAAATCAATGAGAATGTAGCCGTTTAAAAATGCAGACAAATTGCTGTTTGATAGCACTTGCATTCTGATGACTTTTCAGAAACTATATATCACATTTGTATATTGAATTGTTGTTAAAGCCAGAATAGATTATTATTTACATATTTTTGATGAACTTACTGGATTTTCTTAACATACCTAACTGATACCCCACTTATCATTAGCATAAAATTTTAAATATACAAAGTGAATAATGATATTTGGGCCCAAATTCAATATTTTAAAAAGATCTATTTTATTTTAACAATGTTTTTGAGGAAAATTAAATGAAATCTAAATTAAATAAAGGAAAACTCATGCAGATAACATTTTTTCCTATGAATTACTACTCTTTGAATTCAGCATGTAGCTCAACCCTCCCGAATATTATGCTTTCTTATGAAATATACTATTGCATGTTCAGTCATACAACACTCTCCAGAAAGTGACATAAACAAACTACAAAGTGACTAGAGTGACTAGACTACTAAAAAGTTTATTTATGTAAAATGAGAAATGGTAAAGAAAAAGCAAGGGCTAGGATAGAGAACTCGATGGGCGTAGTATGCTATTGACAAAGTTAACACTTATATAGAACATATACTATGTACCATATATTGTTCAAAATTCTGAATTTATATTAACCCATCAATGTTCTCTCTTAGCTGAGGTCAAATAGCTTGCAAGTGGCAGGGCTCAGATTCTGGTAGAGTTCCTTTAACGCTACACTATTCTGCTTCATCATCCTCAGTTGCAGTAGGTCAGGAGACAAGATAAATGCTGTTTATTCCCTCATGAAAAGTTATGAGGAGTCATTTAAAATCTTGAAATAAAAATACTAAGTTCTTAAGATAATGAACTAGGCACAATATTCTAAGATGTGTGCATACCCTCCTTCTATGTTGCCAGAAGTGACATGAACCGAATTATGTTCCTCCAAATCCATATGTTGGAGCACTCACCTCCAATATGGCTATATTTGGAGTTGGAACTTTAAGAGGTAAAGAAGGTCAAAGTTACACAGGTAGGTTTCTAAGGATTAGTAGCCATATCTGAAGAGGAAAAAAGAAGAATCTCTCTCTCTCTCCCCACCTTCCCATCTCTCCACACACATGCACAAGAAAAAGGCCATTTGGGGACACAGTGAAGCAGCAAGACTCTATCTGTCTGCATCTAGAAGAGAGCACCCACTAGAACCCAGTCCCATGGCGTTTTGATCTGGGATGATTAACCCGGGACTCTGAGAATATAAATTTATGTTGTTTAAGCCTCCCAGCTCCGTTGTTCTGTTGTAGGAGGTGAACTAAGATACATGAGTTAAGAAAATATTAATAAATCTCTAAGAATTTAAATTGGCACTTTAGGGGGAAATGTGCAAATCTTTTAGAAGACTTAAAATATAAGCATATTTTTAAAAATAGCATTAATACCCCTTCTGATACAAGAAATGAAATATTGGTACAAACAAATGTGATTAAAGTTAAGCAGCATTAATAAACTTGTATTATATTCCATTAAAGGACAATAAAAATACATTTATTCAAGTTACATTTTTTAGTTTTATGGAAGAACATACAAATCTTCTGAAATAGTTACCACTATAAACCTTCTGGGAACTGCATGTTACAGGCTATCAATCCATATATGAAAAAGTTAAGCTGGGTCCATTCCAAGTAAGATTTATTCAGATCAAATTCTCTATTTATCTTAAATTGAATTGTTGCACAAATAGTCTGGGGGGGGGGAACCTATATAAAAAGAGATAAGATTCCAGTATTAAAATGTCAAGTCCTGTTCACCTATTCTGGTTCTCTTTGGATCAAAAAATAGCAATAGTTAATGATAGTAAGCCAATGAAACTGCAGTTCATTAAACCAATTCTCTTACTTGTTTATTAAATTACTTCTTAAAATTGAAGAAATTGATTAATTTTTCTTAGTTTATTCAAGTCCAAAGGTGAAGACCCTGAATGTACCAAAATTGATGATTCAAAATTTTTACTCAACTTTTACATAAGAAATTCCAATCAGCACAAAACTGGGAAAGAAATCAATAGTCACCTCTGTGACCCAAGCACTCATGTGCTCTCTGTAACATGCTTCTATTTGAGCATTTAAGATCCTGGTTTCTAGCAGTTTGTTTTCAAATATGTGTGTCCTTCACTACACTCCAAATAAAGATCACTTATATTCTTAGTTGTACCACAAGGCAGTCCAGATACCTCATAGATATTAAAAGAAACTTGGGAATAATGTGTAAATAAAACAGCTACACCATCCAAAAACACAAGAAAAGATAACAGTGGAAATATTTTTTAAACCAATGTTACCTCAATTAAAAAAATAGAACCAAATGGATGTAACAAAAAATTCTTTTAAGAGATTAAAATAATGTGCTAAATATAAATGACTAATAGCAAAGATAAACCCTGAAAGTAAGTACAGAAAATATAGAAGGACAGCACTGTTAGAGTTTTATGATTATGCATAAAACAATAGTGATGCCATTGCTAAATTTCTCATGTGATCTTTGATGCATACTCATAAAATTTCAGGGTCTATTGTGTTGTAGTGCCATGTCAAAGTGTCGAACACAACTCAGGGTTTCTCAAATTACAAAAGACTAGAAAACTCAGATTTTTCAGCAGGGGGGAAAAAAACTAACAGTAAATAGAATTATTTTTCTATAGCTGAAGCACAATTATGTGGAAAATAGAACTATGTTCTGTATTGCATAAAAAATAGAACAATAAATAATACTTTAAATTGCATGAAGGTTTTTGATTTGATTTAAGAAGATAATTTCCAGTAGCCAAACCTAGTTTCAAAAAATATCCTATAACTAGAAGTCTGTTATTAATTGGTTACTAGAGACTATGGCAGTACATATAACCACTTGTGATATGGAATAAAAGTTTAATTCAAGTAAAATTTTTTATAAATAAAATTTTTTATAAAAATTTTTATAAATAAATTCTAAACAGAAGTATGGAGCATGAATTAAGTCCCTGATAATATGTTTTGCGTTAAATTATTTCTGTCATTCAAATAAATGTTCAAGTCACTCTTTCATGCAATTGTAAAATGTAGGTTAAAGATTGTAGTAACTTGCTCTTACTGAGGGAATTAGGCAGATATTAGAACCAATTCAAAGGAGACTACAAAGAATAGACACATGTATAGATCACAAGTTTGAAATGAATTTGTAAATGAACTGAAAACCAACTTCTCTAATGAAGGGGAATGAAGCATATTGAAGGACTACCTAAAAAGAGTTTATTGGCATATTTGTGAATGAGAATTCTTTACAGTACTATCACATATCTGCAACCTAAAGAACTGCAACATAGCATAAAGACAACAAAAATTTTACATCCCCCAAAGACTTACTAACAACTCAGAAAGCAGGGTTCCAAATGAAATTTTCTACTGAAGACACCTTGTAATGTTTCCTTATTCCAAATTTCCTTGCCCTTAGCAGTCCTAAAACTTACATTGCATAGCTAAAAGAGAGGAAATACTGAGATAGTCTTTTTCTCTATGCATTATTGCACTGACACATGAGAACATTTCTCAACACTTGTTGGCCCTTAATGATGGCAAACTCTTTTAAAAGAAATTCAAGCTCTGAAAAATAATGTCTGTTTTAAAAGGAACTGTGTAAGCTTGAAATAGTACATCTAATTCTATTTCTACACAAGTTCAAATATTTTCATAAAATTAGTATATTAAAAGCCTGATATATATTAGGTATCTTTCCACTGACTTTTTTGTCAAAAAGATTAGTCTCTTACTATTTTTAATTTCTCCCAATATAGTAGCTCTAACTATAGTATTTTACTATTGTTAAAATCAATTTTCCAAGCAAAAGATAAAATATTTATTAAATTTATACAATTTATTAAAAGGATAAATATCCCAAATAAAACTCTATGACATTTATAGAGCTGAAATGTGGCTTCTTTCATTAACTCATCAAGTAATAAGTACAGTGAAGGAGATTATAATATGAAACAATTATTGCAATTTAAAAATATTTGAAAGTTTTGAGTTATAAGCATTCAGCTTCATGACCAACATTGATGGGATTCAATATATAATTCAGTACATACTTGAGATTAGCCACTTCATCTCCCCATTATGGACAAACATATAGGTAAACTTACCTATGGGAAAAAAAAGTCTAGAGACCAAATAACACAAAAAATGTCATATGAATTCCCAGATATTGTTCAGAAATACTTTCTGGTTTGTCACAGTTTCAGAGTTTGGCAGCAATTCAAGTCCTATTACTCTAATTATATTCTTTCTCAGAAGGCAATGATAAAAATAAGCTATGGTTTTTAACTTTGACATTTGATTTAGTGGTAAGTAATTCGGGTACGGTTTTATGAGCAAACATTTTAATTGACAGATTCATTTATATTTATAGTATTTACTGGGGATGCAGTAATCCTTAATTTTAGTCTCTCTAAGAATGGTTGAGTTTTTTCAGCCATGTGTATTCATTTCTTTCATAATCCAGTGCTTTTGTCAAATAGTTAACCAAATAACAACCCCAGCAATCTTGGTGGTGATTAGAAAGTAGATTTACTTTCAATTTTCAGTAAGTTTCTAGACTGTGCTTTTCCACCTAAATGATTTTTGCCATTCTCATGACACACTGGGAATATGAACTCCTTTGAGCAATGAAGATATATGAGATTCTTTGGATAAATGTTATTAGACTGTAATTTTATTGACTTAAAACCAGAATCTGGAAAATATACCCTGGAGAACTTGCTCTATGCCATTTTTCTTACTATAGGACAGCCCAATATACTGGTCAAACTAAAATAAAAGCATACTCTCTTCACTTAAAGAAATTTTTCCTTAAGACATACTTAGTAATAAAAAAAAGGCTTTCAAATTTAACAGAGATGGGTCTTTATTTTTATTTTATTGAGGTAACATTATACACAGTATAGAGGTTTAGGGTCTCTTACTTTAGGTGCTGCTACATACCACCCCCACCCTCAACATCCCCCAACATAATCCAAAGTGCCCTCACCCCACTTCATCTCTCCACCTCCCTCCCATTCTGTAGCCTTGATTCTACAGTTGGGACCTGTTCTAGGGTCTATTATAAGGTTTTGTTTTGTTTCTTTTCCTGAATATTGTTTTGTCTCTCTATATTCCACAAATATGTGACAGGCACATGAAAAAATGCTTTTTGACACTTATCATCAGGGAGATATAAATCAAAACCTCAATGAGACATCATCTCACACCTGTGAGGCTAGACCATAGCAAAATAATCAGAAGCAACAAATATTAGTGAGGTTGAGGAGAACAAGGAATCTTCCTGCACTGTTGGTGGGAATGTAGACTAGAAATCAGCACGATTTTTCAAAATATTAAGAATCTACTGAGCAATTCATTAATTCCTTTCCTAGAGAGCTAGGCACAGAATGCAAAATATCTAACTGGAAAGGATGTGTACACTCCTTTGTTCATTGCAGCACTGTTTACAATAGCCAGGTGATGACAGCAACCTAAGTGCACAAAGACAGAAAAGACAGATGCATGAATTTTGGAGGTGTGGTATGTAATAACAGTGGAACACAACTCCACTATGAAAAGAATAAATTCCTCACTTATCTGTGTGATGTGGTGGGGAAAAAACAAAAAGGGCAAGAAAAAGTTAAAACCACCAAACTGAAAACAGAACTAAAGTATATAGTAAGGGAGGGGGAGGGAGGATGAAATCAGAGGAGAGATGAACATAAGAGACTAAGATAATAGTTCATGGGTGACATGGTGGTGGGAGAACTTCAGGGTGTACAATGATGTAAAAAACTATATATGTGTGTAATCAATTTTAAAAAAGGATATATTCTTGCTTTTGTGACAATTTGGATAGAACTGGAGAGCATTATACTAAGTGAAATAAGTCAAAAGGAGAAAGACAAACATCGGAAGATGTCACAGAAATGTACAGTGATGATTCTTTATTAATGATTACAGTCCATTATTTCCAATCTTCAAGCCAATTTTTCCTCCATCAATTAATATTTGAACAAAATTTAAGATTATGGGACAGTAAACTGCCTGAAACATTGAAGTCTCATTGCATATCTGGTACATGATCAAGGGGACACAAACCTCAAATTACTGATCGAAAGATTTAAGTGTTTCACTGATCAAGAGAACAATAAATCTCTACTGATAGAACAACTGTCTGATACACAAACTAATACATTTTTGATATGTCAAGCTGTGTTGCTGAAAGAAATCCAACAATGTGGAAACAAGTCTGAGAATAAAAAACTAAGTGGAACATATCCTACTTCTCTGGAACTTGGACCAAATATGGAGGCAGAAAAAGCTCAAGTTTCTTTTTGTAAAAAATGCTTCAAATAAGTGAGAGACACAAAACCCTTCCAAAAACATCACTATTTGTGGTAATATTTTCTTAATATATTAAGCTTTCCTGCCCCTGCCCCTTAATAGATAAACTCAAATTACAGCACATAGATCAATGGGATGGGGAGGAGAGAAGTAATAGAATAAGAACAGAACGGATGCAAAATTTAGAGATAAGATTTCCCAACGTAGTCAACGTGATTAGCTCTAAGTAATATAGACCTACTTATGAGAGCGCTAACATAGGGGAGCAGGAGTCCACATCAAAACGCTGGTCTGATCTGGAAACTAAGCAATGCAGAGTCGGCGGGCTGCTCCAAAGCATATTGCATGCCTCTAGTTCCCCAGTCACTGCTGGTCTGATATCCATGCATCCATATTGCTGAGAAGCAGATGGCCCCAGGGTACCAGTAACCAGTGTCAGCAGTTTTTTAGTCCAGATGAGGTTTAAAGGAAGCTGCTTTTACTCCACTGAAACAGCATGATGACTGAATAAGTAGAGGAACTTGAGAGCCAAGCTAGACAGATGAGTAAGTAGAGTACTTTAAAGAGGAAAAAAAGTCCTTGAAAAGAACTGAATTTTTTTAGTGAAAATTACAAATAAATCCCTGACTTCTATTCATTTATCTAAATGAATAGAATTTTATCAACTTATCAATAATGAGAAGACATGAGACTACATTATAAAAGACACTAAGGTTCTGTTATAGAGCTATAGTTGCATTCAGAAACATTAATTTGCAACTTAAATATTTAAGTGATTTATTCACATTCCAAAGAAGATACTCATTTAAATGTAATGCAGTTTTAACAAAAATTAGTTTAAATTTTCAAGTTCCATCAAATACCTAACAAGGTACAATTTTACAAATTTTAAAACCAGCATATCTTTAATCTTGAATATTATTTTATGTCCACTGAAAATTAATGACTATATTTTATACTACCAAAATTAGTGAGAAATGTGAATGTCGCTAAAAGACTGGAGATGGCTACTCCATATTGAACCAAACATTGGTTTACTTGTAAATTCTCACAAAATGCTTCCTTATTAATTTATATGCCTCCATAATTTAACATAAATTAAACATATGAGTTCTGAGCATCAGTGATTCATTTGTCCTCTATCTGCTATATCCACTAGAATATTATTTGTCTGTTTTGGTCTCTTGGATCTTCAGAACCTGGATGGTGTTTAAACAGATAAACGTGTTTAGTGTTTAAAGAAACAAGAGAGAGTACAGAGAGGGTACTGTTAAATGAATTGTGCACACACACAACCCCACCCCAAGCATTTTGCTGTTGCTGTTAAAAATTCTCACTGATGTCATAGGTTGAAAATGCTAACCTCAGAACCTTTGTAATTGAAGATAAGGCAGAAGGGTGTTAGAGTGGATCCTAGTCCATTATTACATTATTATAAGAATATTATTCTTGTAAGAAGAAATTTGGATACAGATGTCTAGACAGGAAAAACTGTGAATACACAAGGCAATGGCTTCTAGACATTAAGATGAGGGATGCCAAAAGAAATCAATCCTGCCAATGTTTCTATTTCAGATCCCAAGTCTCTGATGTGAAAAAATAAGTTCTATTTTTCATACTTCTCAGCTTATGGTACTTTGTTACAGCATTCCTGGCAAACTGATAAAGTTGTCCTTAATAAGCATTTGAACTAATAGAAAAAATAAACAGAATTTTAGAAAAAATGTAACTTCAAGTAAATGTTAAATTTGATATTGTAGTAGTGATCATGCTACACCCTTGAACATGGTATGTTTCCACCAACGGTGAATTGAAGCACTGCATTAAAGTGACATTTGTGAGAACATGAATGTCCTGCCATCCTGACAGACTCCATCAAGGACCACAAAGCCGCACAAATAGGTGGTCATCTTAAATTTTTCTTGTTTGATACAGAAGTGATTATATTTAAAATTACTAGGTAAAGGCCTAGTAAAATAAAGGTAAAGGCCAGAATATGGAGAATAATAAATAAAGCCAGGATTATAGGGGAATATGCAGCTTAAACTTCAGCCAGGCAATTAAATGTGCCATGCCCAAGTTCAGTTTTTAAAGGAAATTCATTCATTTCAATTACACAAAAATGAAAAATGATTGGGGATATTGGAAGACTCAATCTCATTCTTCCAAGTTGTGATAGAAAGATGGCTCAATAACATCCATGTGTTTTGCTATTGTTGAAAACCCTCAGTGATGTCATATGCAAGGAATGCAGAAGAGTTAAAAATCTGAGTGAGTACATACCTGTTCAATACTTTCTTCATTTTGAGAGAAATGAAGTTTAATTTTGTAATGCTTGTTATGAAAATTTCCCCAAGGTAAAAGCTATCAACAATCACAAACCGAGTTACAGAGCAATATATTTCCAAAATTATTAATCTTTAAAGGTAAATGACATATCCTAGAGCAACAAATTAACATTGGCTCTGTTTACTGGAGAAATGTTAGGAGCAATGTAAGAAAAGATTATTTTTTAATTTCCAGAGGCCTGAAATCTGTTATTAATCTTGTTAAAGGGACTTGAGTTTAGTGCCAGAATCATTGTGGTTAGACTGTATCCCACTGATTGAACAAGTCAGGAAATCTATAAACAGAGTAAGATGCTTGCTTTAGAAGATTATGTGGGATTACCACAACTGAAAAGAATAATAAAATTTGATGCAGTAATCTAAAAATAATTAGGCTACCTTTTACTCTATATTGTAAGGGTTGTTAACAAACCAAAAGAGAGTGAGGGAATCAATGAAAAAATAGTGCATTTTTCTCTCATATTCATTTTAGGATAAGAAAAGATTTTTTTCTACTAACTGAAGAGTATAAATGTCCACTGTTTTTTGTCTTCTATAATGTTACCATCTAAAGCAATTCAAAAAAATTCTTTTGTAAAAGAATTCCATATATGAAAGACATTCCCTGTTCATCGATTGGAAAAATCAACATTATCAAAATGGCCATACTACCAAAGGCAATCTACAGAATCAATGCAATTGCAATAAAGATTCCAATGACATATTTTAAAGAGATAGAACAAAAATTACTGAAATTCATATAGAACAACAAAAGACCCCAAATAACCAAAACCCTTTTGACAAACAGAAGAGAGAATGGAGGTATTACTATTACAGACTTCAAACTATACTACAAAGTCATAATACTTAAAGCAGCATGGTACTGGTACAAAAACAGACAAACAGACCAATGAATCAGAATCAAATACCCAGAAATAAAATTGCACTTATACAGTCAACTAATATTAAACAAAGGGGTAAAAAACATACTCCGGAACAAGGGAAGCCTGTTCAGTAAATGGTGCTGGGAAAACTGGATCAAAACACGTAAAAAAAATGGGCCAGGACAACACCCTCACCTTGTACAAAAATTAACTCAAAATGGAGAAAGGACCTGGAAGTGAGACCTGCAACCATAAAATAATAGAAGAAAACCTGGGCAAAACCCTTCATGAATTTCGTCTCAGAAATCCATTTTGGGGATACAACTATGGCCAGCAAAAAAAAAAAAAAAAAAAAAAGAAGGAAAACATAAACAGCTAGAACTATATCAAACTAAAGAGTTTCTGTTCAGCAAAAGAAACAATGAATAAAACAAAAAGAAACCCAACCGACTGGGAGAAAATTTTTGCCCTCCAGACAAGTGACAAGGGTCTGATAACAAAGATCCACAAAGAGCTCCTACTGCTCAACAAATAAAAGCAAAAAACCCAGTCAAAAAATGGGGAGAACTAAAAAGACACTTCATCAAAGAGGAAATATAAATGGCTAATAAGCATATGAAAAAATGCTCCACATCACTAATAATCAGGAAATACAAATTAAAACCACACTGAGATACCATCTTACACCAGTAAGAATGGCCCATATAAATAAAACAGACAACAACAAATGTTGGTGCAGATGTGGAGAAAAAGGAGCTCTCTTACACTGCTGGTGGGAGTGCAAAATGGTCCAGCCACTATGGAAGACTATGTGGAGGCCCTCAAACAATTGAAAGTGGACTTACCATTTGATCCTGCAATCCTACTACTGGAAATCTACCCAGAGGACATGAAAACTAATTCAAAAGGACAACTGTACACACATGTTCATTGCAGCTCTGTTTACAATTGCCAAGATTTGGAAACAAACCAAATCCCCCAAAACAGATGATTGGCTTTAAAAAATGTGGTACATATACATGATGGAATACTATGCATAAATCAAGGAGGATAAACATGTGTCATTCACAGCAATATGGATGGAACTAGAAAGACTCATATTAGCAGAAATAAGTCAAAAAGAAAAAGGGAAGTACAGGATGGTCTCACTTATATGATGGATATAGGGAAAAACAAACAAATAAGAAAAAATGAAAACAACCAATGGGACTAAACCATGGAACGAGAGAGGAGGAGGGAGAAGTCAGGGGAGGTGAAAAGCACAAAAGATCAGGATGGTTAACAGGTGTTAGTAAAGTGGGAAAGCCCCGGTGTACATAATAATGCAATACACATACATATGCAAATTTTAAAAAATTTTAAATTTAATTTAAAAAAAAAAAACCATCACAGAGATAGTTGACATTCTCTATGGATATCTCTTCTATCCTATTTCCCATTATACATTCCCAGAAATAATAATAAGTACACTGGATCTGATGTTTGCCATGCCAGTGGTATTTGAAAATTTTAAATCACACATCAGTAAATAATATATTATTTTGCATGGTTATAATTTTGTAATTATGGTATTATACTATGTATACCTATCTATGTAACTTGTTTTCTTCCCACAAAATATTTTTTAAATTATTTTTTTAAAAATCTCCTAACTAGGATATTGGAAACCATCCCCATTTGTTACTTTTATTATTGTATCCAAATTTCAAGTTGTCTTAAAGTTTTAAAACTTGCAATATTTGTCATATTGATATCTTGTTATATCCTAATTTGCATATTGATATCTTGTTGTATCCTAATTTTCATTTATTTATATGTTCTAAGCCTGAAATAAATTGTATAGTTTAAGATTTAAAAAAATGATTGGAGCTACTTTATTAAGAATGCATCCATCTCCCTTGAATGGTTATAGCTGCTTTATGTGAGACTAGGTACTAATAGGTATTAGATTTATTTCTAGCCCTTCAATTCTGTCTACTCATCCATTTTTGTGCCAATAAAAAATATTTGTAGTACTGTAACTTTATAATAAAATGTGAAGGCAGATTAAAAAAAGAATTCCATATATGTTTAACTATCCTCATTTACTTAGGTTTTTCCTCAACTCAATTGTTAATAATCAGATCAACAATCAAAATGATGAAGTAAATCCTGACTAAAGCTCAAGGCATCAAGGTAATCTAAGGTATCATGTTATACAGATATAATCAGCCATAGATATGCTTGACTAATATATATACACAAAGGAAATGTCTGGTAAAAATGACTATTCAAGGTTATCATTGAGTTTGCAAAATGGGGTACATCTGTGAAATCTTTTTAATTCAGTGTATGTAATACCTCATTGTGTTTTGAACCTCAGCAAATTTTAGGGCATAAGTCACCATATTAACCTTCTGAACACTGACCTGGGAAGCTTCTTGGTTGCTAAGGACTTGCAACTGTTTGTTCAAATATCACGATATCCTTGACCCAGGCAGCATTCCATGAGACAAGTGATTATGTGAACCTTTATTATCTTTATGCTAGTTCTCTCATTTTCTATAGCATAAGGTTAAATCACCATTGAAATAATGCCTAAATCTATAGCTCAACTTTGACTCTAGATAAACATATAATTTACTTATGGGCCCTTCTACCTCTTGGGAATAATTCATAGACACCTCAAACATATCTTGTCCAAAACTGAGCTAATCAACTTTTCACAAAATGGCTCTTACCCAGTATAGTGATAAAGTCTCCAGACACGAAGACCAAGCAGATTATTTCTATTAATTACTATGATCATATTAGTGATAATGATATGTCAGAATGATAACCTGCCATTAAGTTTCCCCATTTAGGAGAAAGCTGGATGACTGACTCCCTCCACTCCTCCTTCCCCACATATAAGAAATCATCGTATTGAAAATTTCATTTATTAGTACGTATATGATGTATCCTCACCTCCAGTTCCATTGTCAGTTCCTAGAAACTGTTTACTCATCTAGCATCTGACAAGTTCACTTAAAATTGTCTTCATAAAATGATGTTAAACATCTTCAGGAAGCTGAAAGGTCTTCAATGATCAGATTTTTGCCAATCAGTCTTCCTTCTTTCCTAAGTACTTCCAGATTCTTAATGAATATTCCTGTAACATTTCTCTGATTCATGTCCCCTTATAGTCCATGCTATTTTTTTCACATCTATGCTATTGTCAATGTTCCCTGGCCCTGAAATTTCTTTCTCTTTTTTTTTCTTCACAGGATCAATTTCTGCCTCTGGGTTAAGATTTGTGGTAGATGCTGTCTTCTTAGGGATTCTGATTACATATACAGACACTCAATAGCCTGAGTAAGCCTCTTTCCACATTATTAGTTCATTTGTTTTCTTCTTCATTAGGAAAGAGCAGTTTGAAAGGATGGACTGTAACTTATTTAAGTAAATGACTTATATACTTAAATAAGTTATAGTCCCTTCTTTCAAGCATCAAATGCTTTTTTTTTTTGACACTAGCTCCAACCACCAAAATTGTTGCCTTGATTTTCCAATGGTGCTTTATAATGTGATTGTCCTATAATGGATGGATATACAATGGTCAGAGTTATTGCTTGTACATTCGTCTTCCTGAAAACATGTGAGTTTCCTGAAGATCAGGAAAACTTACTATTGCTTCTGGGGGTTTCAAAAATGCACAGAATGTGACATAATTCATGAAAGATAATTGGGAAGATATATTATTTCATGATTGGTTGGTGGATGAAGTGCTAGTTTAATTGTTAATTTCCATCTTCTTTTTTTAACTTTTTAAAATTTATTTTAAAGTTTTCATATTTATTCACTTCATAGTTATAGTTCTCTGAGTTTTGGTAAACATATAGTCATATAACCAACAGCATAATCAAAATACAAAATAATTCCATCCACTATTGCTCCAAATTTCTTCTCATTCACTTTATTCCCATCCTGCTAAAAAAACATTTTTCACTATAACTTATTTCTACTACAACCAAAATTTACATGTTGGTACTTAAATTTATTCTTTGAAGCTTTACACTCTTTGTTAAATAGGTATCTCCATTTTAATGTCTCAAAGGCACTTCAAATTCAAAATTCTGAAAATAAATATATCTAGTTCTTAAAGGAATCCTCTTTGATTTTCCTTAACCAGGTTTGACAGTTATGATTCAGTATATAAAATATTCATACTCTCACTACATAAAAGCTGAAAGACTTACTACAAGAAATAGAAGTAAGGTTTGAAATAGCTACAATCTTTCAACTATTTTATTTCATACAAATGATACACCTCTAAAACTACAACTCACAGAATGTCACTGCTGCTTCATTCTGACTCATCAAGTGGGTGACATGAAAATGGGGTCATCTAACTAAGCCTAATGGCCTTTGTCAGATCCTGTCAGTCAGTTTCCTATAAAACAGGAAAGTGATCTCTGTCACATTTATGCTTTCCAAAACTCTTATGAATATTTCTTATTGAGAAAAATCAATTCACATACAAAATCAAGGGAACCTGGGCTAACAAAGATATTCGCTTTCGAACTCCAAATTGAAGGCAATCCAAATGGAGGTTGAAGTCTCTACATGGGGCTACCAGGTTGGTGGCATCAACATCCATTTACTCACCCAAAGCAAAAAATGAAGAGCATTAAAGATTCCTTTTCTTCTTCAGCCCACACATGACTGACTAGTCTTCCCTATTTGGCAAGGCTGCCACTGAATGACCTCAGATCTTCACAGGTTTTGGATGGGGCTGCTGGAATATTTGATCACATAGTATCTGAAATCTTTAACCTCCATAATTTCACACTGTGATTTTCCAAAAAAAAAACAAATTTTATCTTGTTACTCCTCAGGCTAGAAGCAGTTTGTCCTGAAGGTAACAGGAGACTAACTCTGGTTTTAAATGTCACTGATGCCCAGGATGTAAAGCCTGGATAACCTGGCATGCCAAGTACATATGTTCCTTGCTAAGATTTCCAAACTGATTTCCATGCATCTGCTCTGTGTACTCAAGCTACACCAAAGTGATTGCCATTCCTCAGATTTGCAGTATAATTTCACACAAACCAATTTTATAGAAAAATCGCATCTGCCTGGAACTCCAGACCTCCCCACGAATTTCACTCAGCTAAATCCTAGCTTTCAATTCTCATATCAATGAAACACTTATAAGAAGTTAAATCACCCCAAGCTGAGTTTATTTCTATTAATTTCTATGATCACATCAGTGATCTTAAAAGGTAAGAATGATTAGTTTATGATTAAATTTTCCCATTCAAATGTTATCTTAACATTCAGATGTTAAGAATACCAAAATTCTTTGATGAGAGAGCATATGCTTTATTAGTTTCTACATCTGGGATATAGTGGGTGCTCATAAAGTAATGGTTGATAGTAGAAATAAAGAAAATTTAGTAAGCTCTAATATAAAAGTAACATAATACTTTGAGATAAATTCATGCTTTATAGTATCAATTTTATAAGGAACAATACCTTAATATTTTATTTGGAGCAAAAGCAATAGTCTAATGAAAGTTATTATACTATCAGTGTTGTTGAATGCTGTAGGACTTGAAATAAATGAGTGATATGTTTAAATGCACACAATGTAGGGCTACCCATACTTCCAACAAAAATAATTATAAACACATATCAAAAAAATGTATTTTCATCCACCTAGTATTTAGAGAACTCTTAAAATGTATGATAAATATCATACTTAAGAGAGAAATTGTTTGTGATAACAGGCAACAAAATGTTTGTTTAGTACCCATTACCTATTACTAACATTTATAACATTCATTAATAAATTTTATGCATTATTCATACTTCAATAGTTTATAGCTTGCATCTATAACTGCCATAGCTGCTAATACTAAAAGTTTCAGATAATGTTTGTATGTTATGTCTGTGTGCATTATGTCTATTCCTTAAGATAATGTAATCAAGATTGCATCTCATTTGAATATATATTTATGATACATTCTCTATACAGATGAAAATATGCAAACTGAAAACATGTAAATATTATTCTATTAATATAAGAAATATATTTAATAAACAGATTTCATTTCACTGTGTACATGGCAATCATTAAACATCTTTAAGTAAGCAGATATCTCATCAGAATTATTTGCTCTATATGTGTGCTTCTCAAACTGCATATTGCAAATCTTATTACATTTATTATAAGTGACAAATGTATTCTAGCAATCATGTGTGATGCATTCACACAAAATAACAATAAATGGGGCTTCTCAGAAAAAAATGAGTTTAGACTCACAGTACTCATAAACTTCATCAGATATGGGGTTTTGCAAAAAAAAAAAAAAACAGGGACCTAATAAAATCAGATTAAAAATTTTACACATTTAATAGTTTAAAATGCCTACACCTACAACAAGTATAGCACTTTACCTCAAAAAGATCTACAGTATGCTTGGAGAAGATAATTTCATAAAAATTACAGTTTATGAGTTATTATAATGTAAAATGTGGTGGAGGGAGGATCATCTGAAATCTCAGGCACCGTAACAGTAGATGTGAAAGTACTGTTTCATTACATGTAGAGAATGAGGAAGCTGTTAAATATTTAAAGTGCACTTGCTGTGTTCACCTGGGTTTAACTGAGCACAATTTTCCATGTTCTATTGTTTCTTTGTGCACAACTTCAAAGGCAAACACAAAATCTGCCTTATGCTCAAAGTGTTCCCCAGTAGAGTAATCGAGTTTGGAAGAAATCTGCATTGCCAAAATAAGTCTAACAGTCACTTGAAAAATAGAAGTGGAAGAAGGTAGATCCTATGTTTGAAAAACTGAGGAAATATGTTTATTAATCATACCAAATATATCTCTGACAAGAAATTTCACAAATGTAAACTGAAAACTCAAGAAGGCAGTGAATTTGCAGCATTTTCCAAAATCATTATACCTTCAAACCCCTCCCCCCTTTGATTCTATGATGTGGTGAAAAACCATTAAGTCCTAAAAGTAATATTCCATATGTCCTAAAAGTAATATTCTAAATGACATAGTTTGATAAATTATGGTTTATATGCATTATTATACAATATAAACCAAGAATGTTGCTCACAGGAGAAATATATTAAGCTCTCACATGTCCATGTGTTAAGAAAGAATCTGAAATAAAGTTTTTAAAAAATTAACATGTTTAACAAAGTTGGTTTTATTTCTTCTGGTTCATGGACAACTAAACTATGGCAAATAATTAAAATAATACATTGGAATTGCATTGAATCTATAGATGGCCTTTGGTAGTATAGCCATCTTGATGATGTTGATTTTTCCGATCCATGTACAGGGAATGTCTTTCCATTTTTTTACATCATCTTCTATTTCTTTTAAGAATGTTTTATAGTTTTCTTTGTATAGGTCTTTTGCGTCTTTTGTTAGGTTAATTCCCAAGTATTTGATTTTCTTTGGTACAATGGTAAATGGGGTGTTTTTTCTAATTTCTTCTTCTGTTTGATTCTTTGCATATATGAATGCTGTTGATTTTTGCATGTTGATTTTGTATCCAGCTACCTTACCAAATCGGTTTATTATTTCAATCAGTTTTTCTGTTGATTTTTCTGGGTTCTCTACATAGAGAATCATATCATCCGCGTATAATGATAACTTTATTTCTTCGTTCCCTATTCGGATTCCTTTTA
>PVHY01008463.1:24406-61564 GCA_004024945.1 Uropsilus gracilis | reverse complement strand
ATCTTGTCCAGGGTGCATCAACTTTGAACCTAAATGAAAATAAATCAAGTGGAAAAAAGGAAGCCCCAGGGCATGCATTCATATTGAGCTATGGTCCAGCAGTTTGTGCTGATAGCCTTCTGAGAACTCAAGAGTCCACTCAAGCTACGAATGGTTCCTGAGGAAGAGTAAGGAGTTAATTAGATGGAAGAAAAGAAAGAAGATGAGAATATTTCACTGGAGACAGAAGATTCACACCTTGGAAAAAATGAAATGACAGAAGGCCAATGATTGAAGAAGGTGGGGTGTGTCTACTCCTGAGGACAAGGAAAGGGGGGACAGTATGACAGAAGAGGGAGCAGTGATAACAACACCTACTTGGAGGGCAACAGTGGAGGAGCACCAGCAGATATGCCAGAAGATGAGGAAAAATAATAAATGGTATCTTGTTTCATATGTTCTAAATATTTTATTTTTGATAGAACAACGTATTTTGGGTTCTAATGGTGTTATATGATTTGTGTATTAATGTCTTTTTTTTCCCCTGTATAACATCACCAAAAGCTTTTGGAACATTCAGCATCATGAACAGAATGGCATAGTCAGCTTAGATACTGTTGGATCTACTCTTTCCTACAGCTCACTCATGTGCTTTCCAAAAGCATAGCTTTAAACCTTCCCAATCCATCAATAGCCTCTTGAACATTACCTTTCCTGTTTACTCCCACAAAGAGTAGCATTTTGTACTCTTGAACAAAAACATAACCATGTATGAATATGTATTTGTTCACTTACCCTTTAGTTTTAACCAGATACCAAGAGTTATGGTAAGGAGTTGAATGTTCATGCAATTACACTTGGATTACATTTATCCAGAAATAATTGTCACTAGTTTATGAAGTCGTGCGTATAGTAAATATGACATATTATCTGTGTTGGTGTCAATTTTTTTTTTTTTTCTGAGACTAGGTCTCGCTATTTTTGTTCGTGGACCCACAGGCTCACGTTGCCCGGGGTACCACGGACTCAAGCAATCCCCAGCCTCAGCTTCCCAGGTAGCTGGGATTACAGGCACGCGTCACCACACCCAGCTATTTTTTGGGACTAGGTCTCGCTGTGTTGCCCCAGTGGGACTTGAACCGTGATCCCTAGCCCAAGCCGCTTCATAGGCTAAAGCTTAGAAGCACGAGCCACCATGCCTGGCTTGTCAATTATTTTGGGGTATGTTTTAGTAAATTCACCTGTATGGTACAATAAAAAAATGACTTTTTTTAACCAAGTTTTTCAAAGACAGAATAGATCACAAAGCTTAAGCTTAAGGGAGTAAATATTCCTGCAATGAACTGGACAACTTCCAAACGGCCCATTTCAAAAGATAAACAGCTGGGAATTATGTTCATCCACTTGAATTTATTTTAGATTTATCAAACTATTCAAAAACTCAAAGCTCAGGATTATACAGTTCGGAGCCTACCTATTTTTATTTTTTGAGACTAGGTCTCGCTATTTTTGCCCGTGGAACCGCAGGCTCTCGTTGCCCGGGGTACCACGGACTCAAGCAATCCCCAGCCTCAGCTTCCCAGGTAGCTGGGATTACAGGCACGCGTCACCACGCCCAGATATTTTTTTGGAACTAGGTCTCGCTACGGGCCCCAGGCGGGACTCGAACCGCGATCCCTAGTCCCCGCCGCTTCATAGGCTGAAGCTTACAGGCACGAGCACGAGCCACCGTGCCCGGTTAGAGCCTACCTTTTTGATAAACTCAGTGAAAATTTAAGAAGCAAGATAATTTGTGACACGAATACTTATTAAAATTAGATTTTTACTGACTAGTGGTATATCTGATGGTCCAAATGTTAATTAAAAGCCCAAAGCAGGGGAGGGGAAAGGAGAAAGGAAGCGAGGAGGGGGAGAGAAGAGGAGACAGATTGCCGCCTTGATCTGCCTACTACCCTTCCCTAGACTAAGGAGCCTCCTCAAGAGTAGAAACGCCCCCTCCCACGCCTTTCGTATTTGCGTTTGCCCACTGTCCCTTTACCGCCGCCGTAGGCCGCGAGGCTCCGTAGTGTGTTCCTATTGGCTAGGCGTGTTTGGCGCCAAAGCGCTGAGCGGAGGCTGAGACAGGCAGGCACTGGAGCTGTGGAGCAGTAACGACTAGAGCTTGGAGGCCGGCGACCGTTTGGCTTGAAAGCAGGCGGTTGACAAAATCGCGGGGCCGGGGTGTCTCCGCCATGTTCTGCGAAAAGGCCATGGAACTGGTCCGCGAGCTGCACCGCGCGCCCGAAGGGCAGCTGCCCGCCTTTAACGTAAGAAGGCGAGGGGAGAGGAGGAGGGCGCTGGGCGGGACGTGACGTGGGCGGGGTCGGGGGCGTTTCTGGGCATCCTAGCGCGGCTGCCCTGTCCGGCGTCTCTACCTTTTCATTCCGTGGATGTTTTCCTTTTGCCCTGTGGCTCCTCCAAAGTCGGGGTCGGAAGTTTGGGAATAGGGCAGGACAGAGTATAGGAAAATTAAAAAAAAAATTAATACTTGTTAACGCCAGAGACAGTGAATTTCCTGATATTTTAACTTGAACTTTTCATGTATTGATTTGTTCCTTTGGTCAACAGTTTATTGGTTGCCTGACAATCTAGTATTTGTTGCACACTCAGGCAGCGAGGGATGGTAATTAAAAAGTAGGCCCATGGAACTAAGCTGAGGCTCTGATTCTGTTTTGTGACATTAGGGCAGGTACTCAAACTTTTTTTCTGTGCTAATTTTCACGGAAAACTGGGCACTATGGCAGTAATGGAACACAGGGCTTCAGGAGTTGGTGTAGGTCAGGTTCTCTAAGAAAAGCTTTAACATAGTAACGACTATTCAGAGCTTTGCTTTCTATCTTTGCAGCTATTGCTATTACGATTATTTTTATTTTCCTAGTACTGCTACTCTAGTCAGAATGCTAAACATTTGACCCACTTATCCACCCCCCCTTTTTTTATCTCTAAATCCTGTGATTCTCGAATAATAGATATTTATAAATGCGTATGTACATTTACTTTTATAATATAATTACATAACTATGTATATTAACAGGTTTATATTTACAAATTAACTCCCCTTCATCCCCATTATTACTTTGGTTTTATGTTAATGTTAGATGTTGATAATATCTTTGGCTGTTTTTATGATCACAAACTTTGCCTTTGCCAAGACATTCTCTCCTTTGTTAGAACATTTTGCCCTAATGTTAAAGATAACGTCCACATGCTACTTTTTGATATACATACACACAATATACATTAGAATTGTGTAAAAGAGGGTTATTTTGCCAGCTATGCTGGGATTTTTTTCAATAAGGGAGTTTGGCAATATTAATTTTTTTAATATCCTGGGTTATGTTAAATTATAGTTTCCATTTCAGTTTATTCCTGGCCTTGACCTTGCTGTTCCATGTACAGTTAAGGGGGGGGATGTATACAGCAGTTTTTGGATGGAGTAGTCTGTTAAATCTTTTTGGGTTAACTTTTCACTTATGGCCATTGTTTCCTTATTTATAATCTGTTAATCTATCCCCAGTTGTAACTTTAATCCCCTAGACTATTTAATCCCTATACTAGTTTTTGTCATTATCTCTTAATTCTGGTAACAATCGTTTTGCAAATCTTGGTACTCTGTCATTTGGTGCATATGTACTTAAGTGTTAATTTCTCTTTGATGTATCAAAGCACTTAATCATAATGTAATGGCTATTTCTTGTAATCTTTATTAATTGGAAATCTATTGTACTTGTACAATTGTATTTAGAAGTATAATTATTCCTAGCTTTCTTTTGATTACCTTATACTTCTGGGATTTTCTTCCAGCCTTTAACTGAATCTGTATGTGTCTTTAGTGGTGAGATGAATTTCCTGTAAAGTATAGGTTAGACTTTGTTTTAAAATCAATTTAACACTCTATACTTTTAATTGGTAATTTCAAGCCATTTACATTTAAGGTAATATTGAGAGAAATGCTTGTCATTAATTTTTTTTCCTTTTTATTTTTTGACCTTTTTTTTTAGGTTTTGTCATCTATTGATTTTTATTTGAAGGTTCTGCTAAGGTTAGTGTTTTTTGTGAGCCATGGAATATTTTGATCTCAGACTTCTTAGAAGCTACATTTTTACTCTCCTTTTTTTGTGTTGTGTAATTTAGGTTTGTATTATCTATAAATTTGTTTTATTGTTCCTTTATAAATGTCCCTCAGCATTGCGTTCATGTCTAACTTGTTTTTGATATATATATATATATATATTTTTTTGGTTTTTGTTTTTCAGTGTAGTTCCTTATCCTTTCTTTGTTTTGAGGGATAGTCCTGCATTATAAAGTGGCCTAGGTTGAAATCTTTTTCTTTTAGTGCTTTTAAGTATCTCTTGCTATTCCCTTCTTGCCTTAAGGTTTCCACTGAAAAGTCTGGACGGTCTTTCAAGTGTTCCCTTATGGGTTACTCTTCTTCGTCTTTATGTCTTTAATATTCTTGCCCTGTTACTGACTTTCAACAGCTTTATTATAATGTGTATTGTATCTGGGTTTATATTCTTTGGTTTGGAACTCTTTATACTTCTTTGATCAGAAAGTGTGATTAATTTCCAAGAGATTATTTCCTTAAATAAATTTTCTATGCCTTCTTACTCTCTTCTCCTTCTGGAGTCCCTATGATATGGATACTATTTCTATTTCAGTTATTCCAAAGAGCTCTGTTTTGTTTTTTCATTGCTTTTTCTTCTTTTTGTGTGTTCTACACCACTGTGCTTTCAAACTCCCCGATCTGGTTGTTACTTATTGAGGCCCTCTATTGTATTTTTTTTAGGTATAGAATTTTTTATGTCCATTAGTCTTTAGCAGTTTCATATTTTCTTGATCTTTGTTCTTTCTTTTTTTGATCATCATTTTTCTTAATTTGAGCACAGTTAATTAACTATTACCTTAAACTCCTCACCAGATATTATTCTGCCATTCTGCTGAAATGAGACTTCTCTTAGTTTCTCTGCTCCAAAAGTATACTTTTCTGTCTCTTCATTTTCAGTTTTTATGTGTTATGAATTGTGAATTTTCTTTTCTTGATAAATTGACTCTATAGCTCTTTTGTAAGGACCTATGTATAATTCTAGGGTTTTGGTTTTTTTGTTTGTTTGTTTTTGTTTTTCCAGAGACTAGTTCTTGCTATGTTGCCTGGGGTATCCTGAAACCACAGACTCAAGTGATCCCTAGCCTCAGGCTCTCAGATAGCTGGGGTTTCATGTGCATGCCACCATGCCCAGCTATTTTTTAGAGACTTGGTCTTGCTTTGTTGCCCAAGTAGTCTCAAACCCGCAGATTCGAGCGATTCCTAGCCTCAGCCTCCCAAAGCTGGGATTACAGGTGCATGCCACTGTGCCCAGCCCTAATTCTAGGTTTTTACTCAGATCTTTAGGTGTCTCATTATTTTGTAGACCGATGCTTTTGCAACCTGTTCAGAAAACCAGGATACTGGTGCTAGTAAGAGGTGATAGGAAGAAATAGGCAGTAGGCTACTGAAAGATCACCTTCAGTAAGCATCAAAGGCTTAAGGTACCTACATTACTGGTAATACCTGAATTGTGTGGTAGAGATCCACTTGGTTAGGCCCACTCCTTGAGAAAAATATCTCAATCAGTCTCATACTACCTCAATATCTAGGCTGTGGTTGAGCAATAAATAGATATAAGACTGGGTGGGGAATATAGCTGAGATAGGGCCACACACTGGGAATTCTCTTTCTTTTTGAGTATGGAGTATTACTCTGAGGCTTTTGCTCATATATTAAGATCCAGGTCCCTCAAGGTCTAATTAGTGAGAGTGTTTAGTGGTCTTGATGTTTGGTCCTGTTTGTGTATAAGACTAACATTTACCATAACACAGTCACAGACTGGATTTAATAGACTCTTTTGAGGAGCCACAGGTGATACTATCTCCACCTCATTCATCTTGCTGGTGCAGGACTCCAGCTACTCTAATTGGCATCACAGGCTCAAACTGGTTTAACCACTAGCACCTAAAGTTAACTCCAAAGTTTTCCAGTGGTACATCCTCTGTCCTACACACTGAGTCTTCTCCAATGTAGTGCTCAATTTTAACATCTCCAATGTAAAAGTATGCCCTTGAGTTGACATTAGCATGGTGGCTCTATGTAGAGACTGCCTTTCTTAATACAATTTAGTTGCAGTTTTTCTGCTCCTTTCCACTGTGCTCTTGCTCTTTCCACTATGCTCTTCCTTGTCTAGGAAAAGAAAGAAAAGAGTTAACTGCATAGTCACAAATAGACAGTCTTGGCAGGGGAACTGCTGTTTTCTGTTTTTCCCAGATACATGTGAGGAAATTTGGGGGAGATTAATTAATCTTGCCCATGATAAACCCCGATGGTATGACTCTGGACCTGTTCTCTAAATTCTATTTTTTTCTTTTTGTACACTCTAAATTCTGAACTACTTCACCAATAGTAGGGCAACCACTTTTTACATATCAGGGTACATTAACTGGGAAAGGGGAAGAAAAACAGGTAGTAGGTTGCAACATAACTGATACCAAAAAGGCATAGAGAAAGCATAAAGGAGAAACTTTCAGTTTGCACTATGGGAGAGGACATTTGAGTCACACTTAGAAGGACAGGGTTACTATTCTGAGAAGGGAGTGGGACATCTTAATTAAATAATACAACAGTGCAGAGATGATCACATTAAAAACTAACAGATAGGGTATATGTGAAGACCTTTAGTGGTCTTCACTCAAATACTAAAATGAGTTAGCCCATTAGTTTTGGGGGCAAAAGATGGAACTTAGTAGTTGTAAGTAGTTGTAAGATCACACCCTCCTCTAGGTCTCTTAGTTTGGTGGAACACTTTGTTGCATTCATGCCTCTTGCTGACAAATCCACCTGCTAGTCAGGTGCTCCCAGCTCAACTGGGCACATTGTGACACAGTTGAGCAGGGACAACCAGAGAAATACCTCATAGCCAAGGACCTGAACATGCTGAAGAATTATTCCTTCCAGGGAGATGATAGTAGTAGGTTTAGAACAGAGATTCCCTTGTTCCAAAATATCTCCTGGTAGGTACTTTGTTTACCTAATCAAAATGATTACACTGTGTCTTTACACAAAGCTGATAGTTTGAGTTTTTAGGAAAATTCTTAGAATTCCAGGGGCTTATTTCTTACTTTTCTTTTGTGTACCTACAGATCCATTAATTGTATAAGAGCTTCAGTTTCTCCCTAAAATAATATTTACTAATGATAAAGGAAATATTTAATAGATTCTAATGATCAGATTTTCCCATAATCTTTTTCATCAGCTGATGAAAGGGACGATAGAAGTCATACTTAACTTTTTTTTTTTATCAGAAATTATCTTTTTTTGTATCAGAACAGGGTTATTTTGTTATCATGGGCCAGCATTTTTGCTAATGTATATATTTTGGTACTAAAAGTAGAACTGGAAAAGTATATGTATCAATTATCTTTGGTTACTTGACAGTCCTATTATATAACACTTAGGTCTGGGCTATTTTTACCCTTGGAACCGCAGGCTCTCGTTGCCCAGGGTACCACAGACTCAAACAGTCCCCAGCCTCAGCTTCCCCAGGTAGCTGGGATGACAGGTATGCGCCACCACGCCCAGCTATATTTTGGAACTAGGTCTCTCTATGGGCCCCAGGTGGAACTCGAACCACGATCCCTAGCCCCAGCCACTTCATAGGCTGAAGCTTACAGACACGAGCCACCGTGCCCGGCAATGCTTTTATTCCTTATAAAGGGAAAGTTTTTAAAAAATTTGTTCCGAAATGTTGAAAAACCTGACTTTTCTATTCTTATAGTACAACTCAAAACATTGTTTGTTTTGTTTTTTGCTAGTAATAGTTTAAGAACCATTTTTTTGCAAATAAATTACTTGGTCATGCTTTACTCTTAGGAGACTATTGTTTTTTTATCATCAGTTTTATTGAGCTATAATTTATATATAACAGAAATACACATTTTGAAAGATTTATGATTTTTGAAAATTGTATACATCCTTTTAGCCAACACCCTGATCAAGATTTGTCATTCCAAAGATTTCCTTTTCCCCTCTGTATTTACCCCCCATTTTTTGTAGTTACCAGCCTTAGGTAATTATGATTTAATGTTTGGTGACTTCAGATTATATTTGTCTGTTTTACACATTTTTGCAGTCAGTGTCCCAGGTGTTGCAGACTTTTCTGTAGGACTATTTGATATCATAGACTATGTATTATATATTCCATTGTGTCTGACTTCTTTGGAGATTATTCTTAACAAGTATGCTGATTGTGTACTTGTTAGTATTCATTCCTTTTTTTTTTTTTTTTGAGACTAGGCTCATGTTACCCGGAGTACCATAGATTCAAGCAATCCCCAGCCTCAGCTTCCCAGGTAGCTGGGATTACAGGTGCACGCCACCACACCCAGCTATTTTTTAGGACTAGGTCTCACTATGTTGCCCTGAGCAGGACTTGAACCACAATCCCTACCCCAGCTGCTTCATAGGCTGAAGCTTAACAAGCATGCGCCACTGTGCCTGGCTCTTTTTTTCCTTTTCTTTGGTGGTGAAATATAACAAAATTTGTATACTTTAGTGGCATTAATTACGTTTACATCACTATGCAATATCACCTGTATTTCCTAACCTTTTCATCACTCCAAACAAATTTTGTAACCACTAAGCAATAATTTCCCATTTATATTTGACTGCTAACCTATTTTCTCTCTGAATTTGTCTATTCTAAATATTTAAGATTAAGTGGGATCAATAGTGCATTTTTCCTTTTGTGTCTGACCTGATTGGCTTAGCATGTTTTCAGGGTTCATCCATATTGTACAATCTATCAATACTGATTTCCTTTTTATGGCCAAATAATATACCAACTTAATTGATCTACTGTTTTGGTTTATCCATTATTTAATTGGTGAACATTTGATTTCAAGATTTTGACTTTTAGGATTTTGGCTTTTATGAGTAATCCTACTGTGAACATTTGTGTACAACTATTTGTATGAACATGTATTTTCATTTCTCATCTAGGAGTGGAATTGCTCGATGGTACAGTAATTCTTTTTTTTTTTTTTTTGAGACTAGGTCTCGCTATTTTTGCCCATGGAACTTCAGGCTCTCGTTGCCCGGGGTACCACAGACTCAAGCAATCCCCAGCCTCAGCTTCCCAGGTAGTTGGGATTACAGGCGCGCACCACCACGCCCAGCTATTTTTTTAGAACTAGGTCTCGCTAAGTGCCCCAGGTGGGACTCAAACTGCAATCCCTAGCCCCGGCCAATTCATAGGCTGAAGCTTACAGGCAGAAGCCACCGTGCCTGGCCCAAGGATGGTACAGTAATTCTACATTTAATCTTTTGAAGAACCACCAAACTTTTTGACAGAGCTATACCGTTTTACATATATACCTGCAATATATGAGGGTTCTAATTTCTCCCCATCTTTACCAACCCTTATTATTATAAGTGATCCTAGTAGGTCTGAAAGGAGTGTAGAACTTTGGTAAGATATATAAATATAAGAGAACTATAACACATAAAATATTGCTGCAGACTTGCTGGGGAACTAATAAATGTATCATCATGTGTTCTAGGAGGATGGACTCAGGCAAGTTCTGGAGGAGATGAAAGCTTTATATGAACAAAACCAGTCTGATGTGTAAGTTTGAGATTAATATTTTAAAGTAATATAAGAAGTAAGACATCAAAATCACATAATCTTTCTTCAGTTTTCATGTGTGTGTAAAATTCTCATGGAACCTGAACAGACTCTAGTTATACAAGCAACAAAACTAGTGCAGTTGTGTTGGGTGCTGGTAGGAATTCAGATAGGGAGTGGCACAGGATAATACGAAGTAATTATTGTTGCTTCACTTGGAGGAGTTAGGGTGGACCTAAGACCTAAGATATGAATCATGAGCAAATAAAAACCCTAAGTGAAACTTGTAATTCCCACTGATTATGTTCATTAGTGGATGCATTGTGCTGAAGAAGAATGGATAGTGTGTACATTGTATAGGAGGGACTGTTTTCAGTTTTTACTGAAAACTATTGCTACCAAAGAATACAGCTTGATAAATAAGAGGGCTCTGGATTTCTAGAATATTTAGACCTGAACATGGTAGTTTGCAGAATGAAAATTTGGGTTGTATGACAAACTTCATTGATTCTTGTTATGTAGTGAAGAGTAAAACAAAATAATGCCAGATACTGTGTGGTGTGTTCAAATCCATGACATGAAGGTTGCCTTGTTAGGTCCAGTGGTTTTGTGTTTCTGTTTTTGTTTTTTTTTGAGGCTAGGTCTCGCTATTTTTGCCCGTGGAACCACAGGCTCTCGTTGCCCAGGGTACTACAGACTCAAGCAATCCCCAGCCTCAGCTTCCCAGGTAGTTGGGATTACAGGCGCGCGCCACCACGCCCAGCTATTTTTTTTGGAACTAAGACTCACTATGGGCCAGTGTGACTCGAACCACGATCCCTAGCCCGGGCCGCTTTGTAGGATGAAGCTTATAGGCACGAGCCACCGTGCCCGGCCCCCAACCTCCCTTTTCCTTGCTTTATGTTTTAGTTATGCTGTCAGTTTTAGTTTTAACATTTTCTTGTCCTGTTTGTTTTCTCTGTATCCCCCCCCTTTTTTTTTTGAGACTAGATCTCGCTATTTTTGCCCGTGGAACCGCAGGCTCTCGTTGCCCGGGGTACCACAGACTCAAGCCATCCCCAGCCTCAGCTTCCCAGGTAGCTGGGATTACAGGCGTGTACCAGCTATATATTTTTGGAGCTAGGTCTCACTACGGGCCCCAGGCAGGACTCGAACCACAATCCCTAGCCCCGGCCACTTCATAGGCTGAAGCTTACAGGCATGAGCCACCGTGCCCGGCCTCCTATATCCCTTATATAAATGAGACCTTCTGGTTTTTCTCTTGGTCCAATGTTTTTGTCAGTTACTTGACTGTAGAAGTCAGTAGCGTGCTGATAAGATTTGTAGAGCACAGAGAACAATAGGAGCATTTTGCCAACTACTGTGTTTAAGGATAGATATAAAAAAAATCTGTACGGATGAAATTAGGACCTGAACCACAACAGGTAATGTAAGGCAGATGTAAAGTCCTGAACTCAATTTCCCAAGGGTTTTTATTCATTTATTCAAAAATGTGAATTAAACATTTGCCTGTAAGTGATTCTAGTAAAGAACATAGTCAAGACTTCTGCCCCATTGGCCTTCATTGTCTCATGTGAAGACAGATACTTAATACAGGTATGCCAAATTGGGATACTTGCTTTGAAGGGAAATGACAGAATTCTAGGAGAGAAGAGTGGATTGAATATATAATTTAGATGGGAGGATTAGGGAAGAATCTTTGAGCTGACTTTCAGCTGACTCTCAAGGACAAGTAGGTTTAAGCCAGACAGTGATGATGGGCAGAGAATTCTAGGGAGAGGGAACATCATTTGCATAGGAGGGTGAGATACTGAGGAAACTGACACTGATAAATTTGGTGTGACTGAAGGTCATTGGCATGGAAGGATGACCTTAGGTTAGACTTTTTTTTTGAGACTATGGGACTGCAGGCCCACATTGCCTGGGGTACCACAGACTCAAGCAATTCCCAGCCTCAGCTTCCCAGGTAGCTGGGATTACATGCATGTACCACCAAGCCCAGCTATATTTTCTTGGAACTAGGTCTCACTACGTGCCCCTGGTGGAACTCGAACCGCGATCCCTGGCCCCTGCTGTGGCTTCCTAGGCTGTCGCTTACAGGCATGCGCCACCATGCCTGGCTCAGGTTAGACTTTTAAGCATGTAGGACAAATGGTGGCACATTTGTGTTTAAAAAATCACTCTGGTAGCTTCATAGACAGTAGATAGGGGCTGACAGGAGAGGGAGGCATACTGATCATTCAGATTACTTGGTTAAAAGTGAGCAGGTTAATCAAGGTGACCTAAAAGGACTTGATCTAATAAGGTCCTTTAGTACCTGGGTTTGTGCCATTTACAAATTCATGATCCAAAATTCTATGCCCATGGTTCCATTCTTTCTGGGGTGACTGTGCCTGCTACCAGTTTCTGCTTTTAAATTATTTGTCAAAATAATTGCTTTTTAATGACTTGTGTAAATGTGAATTTTTTTTGAACATCCTTATGTACTTAGTAACATACTCTGATATTAGGTTGTATATATTTTATATGTATTATTATTTTTAGTCCAGAGGATATTGTAAACAATGGGAGAAGTAAATCTGCTTGACAGAATGTCAGGAATGTGTAGAATAAGATCTAGAATACACACTAGAGGAGAAAAATATTTTGCCTCTTTTTTTTCATTATTCAGTGCTTCATTTAGGAACTTTTTGTATTTACCTGGTTCCTTTTAAAACTATAAAATAGGTTTATATATTTATGAATATATATATCATAGATATGTATCTTATCTGGTTTTGTTACCATTTATTTATTTGTTTACTTATGTTTTTTTTATTTTTCCCTTAATTAATTTTTTATATTTTGAGGGTACAATTTTTAGCATTTTTAAATTGCAAAATATTTGCTATCCTAGCTATTCTTAAGTGAATAGACGAATAGTATTAAACACATTGGTAACACTGTACAACTGTCACCATCTTCCAGCTTCATACTTTTTCCTCTTGTAATACTGAACCTCTGTACCCATTTAATAGCTTATTTATTTTGGTGCTTTGTTTTAAAGCATGTTGTCTAATATCTAAGACATTTTATAGGTAACACCAAAAAGTTTTCCTCTCTTTGTAAAAATTACTACGAAGCAGAATGTATTATTATATAGTTGATGATTGGCAAATACTTATTGCATAAGTGAAAGACCCTTCTGACCACGTTTCAGCTCTTATAATGGTGGTTTGGAAGTTCCACAACAGGAGTATATTTAGAGTAAGACTTGATATAAGATCATAGTCTTTTGAATCCAACATAATAAAGGAGTTTCAAAAGGTTTGTCTTTTGGAAATATAAAGATTAATCAACATATACAAATGTGAAGTGTCATATGGTTGAATAAAAAACTGAGAATATGATCTTAGCTTTGTGGCTTTTGATTCTTTTATCTCAACATATTTAATAAAAGCCATATATGGAGGTTGGTACTGTTTACTTAGGTTCGTTGTCAGTCATAAATGGATAAAAATAAGCATGTGTCTTGACTGAAAATTTTAGTTATACTGAAATATACAAATTGTTCTTTTCCTATTTATGTGTTCTTAACAGGAATGAGGCAAAGTCGGGTCGACGAAGTGATTTGATACCAACCATCAAATTTCGGCACTGTTCTTTGCTAAGAAATCGGCGTTGCACTGTAGCATACTTGTAAGCTTCTCAGTTTTTGTTTTGGGTGTCAGGGAGGATTCTCCTGATCAGCCATTTCAGATGGACAACAAATTCTATTTTTTTTTTTTTTAAGAGACTCGGTTTCACTATGTTGCCCAGGTGCTTCCAAGCCTGCAAACTCAAGTGATCCGTAGCCTCAGCCTCCCAGTTTCCTTGTATTACAGGTGCACGCAACCACGCCCAGCTATTTTTTTGACACTAGGTCTCGCTATATTGCCTGAGGTAGTCTTAACCCCACAGAACTTAAGCGATTCCTAGCCTCTATCTCCTGAGGTTGGGATTGAAGCAGTACGCCACCGTGGCCAGCCTTGAGAAACTAATTCTTAAATCTGTTTTTCTTTGTAAACATTCTAAATTCTTCTTTTTCTAGTTAAAAAAAAAATCCTAAAATTACGAAATTATAATAACCATAAAATTAGGGAAACTAATATTACTAATTTCCATGGAGTCACCAAGTAATTTTAACAGTTTTTAACGTTTTCATGTTAGTGTCATTTTGTTTTTGTCTGTGCTACACTATTGTAGCACATCATGACTTTTACCACTGAATACTTTAGTGTACTTCTACACTTCTAAGATATAAGGACCTTTTTACCTCCGTTCTCATATGACAACTGTACCATTTTCACACTAGGATAACTGAAGATGACTTCATGGTATCCATCTAGTTTTCCCCATTGTCCCAAGTATGTTCTCTTACAGTTGATTCCCCCCTCCCCCCCAGGAGCCTAGTAGATTCTATATGTTACCATTTTTTTTGAGACTGGGTCTCGCTATTTTTACCCATGGAACCACAGGCTCATGTTGTCCGGGGTACCATGGACTCAAGCAATCCCCAGCCTCAGCTTCCAAGGTAGCTGGGATTACAGGTGCGCACCACCACGCCCAGCTATTTTTCTGGGACTAGGTCTTGCTACATGCCCTGGCAGGACTCAAAATGACCCCTGGTCCCAGCTTCCTAGACTGCCGCCTACAGGCATGTGCCACCATGCCCAGCCTACATGTTACGTTTGTATTGTTGTGAGTCATGAGTCTCTTCTGGTCAAGATGACTTTTTTTTAAAGTCTAACGCCGTCTTCATGTTCTAGGTATGACAGATTGCTTCGGATTAGAGCACTCAGATGGGAATATGGCAGCGTCTTGCCAAATGCTGTACGATTTCACATGTCTGCTGAAGAAGTGAGTTAGTACTGTTCTTCAGGTTCATTTGAATTTGAAAAATGCTGAAGTTCTGGCATTGGTCTATACGTGATTTATTGGTATTTCTCTTTTTGTTTTCTAACATATTTTTCAGACAATTTTTGCCTGTATTAATTTAATATATACTATAATGAGAATGGTAGGAGTAATTCTAAATTCTGTATTGAAAACTATTATTAACAAAATAAAGGATCCCGTTATGTTACTTACTGTTGATTCATTAATACTTTGAATTACTAGTAATTTTAAAAGCTAGAATTATTATTTCCATTAAATATGTATGTACAACATGAATATTTGTAAGGAAATTCTTGATTTGTGCAGTCATTAAGGCACAGAACTAGCCTAAATTTTAAGGACGTGGGATTTAGAATAAAACCAATGTGGATTCAGACCTTGGCTCTGCTACTGTTTAATCTTGGCAAGTAACTTGACCTCTCTTTTTACCTAACTTTAATTTACAAAGTAAGAATTGTAGCACTTACCAAATAAAGGGTAGCAGTGACTTCTACCTTGGGTTAGACTAAACTTCACAGGTTAAAACTGCCAAGACTGCCCTCATTGCAGACACTAGCCACAAATTTAGGAATTCTCAGGATCTCCTGCTCTGACCAGATGACTACAAATTAAACATTTTCTTAACTTGGAGGTTTGAGCTGCTTGTTTTCAGTTTCACATTCAGAGAGGAGAGGAAACTAGAGGAGGTTCTTCTTATGACCATGATTCAGTCTGTCATGCCTGTGTAATGAACCCCAGGAAACATCCTGAATACCAAAACTTGTATACACTTCCCTAGTTGATAGTGGTTTGTGTTGACTGTTTCATGACTGGATCCCTGGAGAGTGGTTGTCTACAGGGAGAGGACACCAGAGCTTTATATTAGGACTGTCTCAGACGTCATCGGATGTGTTTCTTCCTTTTCCTAGTTCTGATTTGTATTCCATTCACGGCAGTAAAACTGCACTGTAACTATAGTGCTTCTCTGAGTTCTGTGAGTCATTCTGGAGAACTGTTAATAAGTCTGGGATCTCTGTGTTTCTGGGTATGATTTATATTGCTTTATCTTTCCACAGAGATCTGTAGTAATATATTGATTTTTGTATATAATGTAGAAGTCAAATTGCATTTCAAATATTGTTATTGAGATAATCCCCTGCTATTTATTGAAAGGATCTTCTTTCCCCCCACTGTTCTGTGTGGTACCACTTTTGTGATAAATTAATTGTCATTATATATGTAGATTTTTAATGGGCAACTTTCTCTTCTGTGTTTCTCCTCTTATCTATGCCTGTCAATTCCATACTGTGTTAATTATTGTAACTCTATAATGTCTTGAACAAGTGTTCTATCTTGTTCTTTATTTCAGACTTTCTCAACTATTTTTTGGCCCTTTGCATTTCCATGTAAATTTTATACTCCATTTGTCATCTCATTTAAAATAAAATTAAGATTTTTTTAAATTGAGATTTAATTGAATCTCTAGATCAGTGGCAGCAAACCAAATACTGAACTGTCCAATCCATGGTATGACATATCCTTCCATATACTATAATCTTTTGTTTTCTTCAACAGTTTTTTAAACAACCGATTTGCTGATATTTAATCCACATTTTGTAAGGTTTACTGTTTTAAGGTACACAATTTAGTGTGTTTTGTACAAATTATTTTATTCTTTTTTTTTGAGACTAGGTCTCACTATGTTGCCCAGGGGTAGTCCCTATTGCAGGGACTCAAGCGATCCCCAGCCAGAGCCACCCAGGTAGCTGGAATTACTGGTGCATGCCACCATGCCAGGCTGCGTTTTCAAGACCAGGTCTCACTATGTTGCCCAGGGTAGTCTCGAACCTGCGAACTCAGGTGATCACTGGCCTCTTGTCTCCCAGCTCTAGTGTGTTTGTATAGAGTTCTAGTATATCTTTCTTAGTATGAGATCACAGTGTACACTTTATTCTAGAACATTCTCGTCATCCGTGAAAGAAACCCTGTAATCATCATCTACTTCATATTCTCTCTCCTTTCCCTAGTCCCTCTTGTTCTGTTTGCCTATTACAGATTTTGCATGTAAATGAATCATGCCATATGCGGCTTGTTGTGTCTTTCACTTAGAACTTTTCGAGCTTCATCTATGTGTAGCATATATCAAAACTTCATTCTAATTTGTGACTGAATGATACTCTATTGTGTGGCCACACAGTACTTCATTTTTTGGTGAACATTGGAGTGTTTTCTTCAACCATGTTTTATAATTTGATGAGATTGTTATTCTAAAATGGTGTGTCTTTCCTAGTTTTGTTTCTCTTGAACTGTTCCTTAACATCTGTGACTAAGTATGGTAGGATATGAAATCTTTCAGAACAGAGTTTGTATTTACTGTGTTGAATGATTCATCTTAAGAAGCCAGGCAGTGCTGGTTCATAGCAGGCAGTCTGATAATATCGATAGTTTAAATGAATGAATGGTCACATATGTGATGCTGTTCTGTTTTTGAAACAGCATATATATTTATGCATATGTAATTTCTGTATACAAATAAGTTTGTATTCTTGGAACTTTATCAAATAACCATCTTTATATTTGCAGATGGAGTGGTTCAATCATTACAAAAAGTCTCTTGCTACTTATATGAGGACATTGGGAGGAGATGAAGGTTTAGACATTACACAGGATATGAAACCTCCAAAAAGCCTATATATTGAAGTAAGTGTACCTTTTTTAAATGGATTTTTCTTTAATGCATAGATTATGCTGCCTTTATCTAAGAAAGTTGTATGTTAATATATATTAGTTCATATTGAAAATGAATGGAAACTTAAACCAAAATGAAAAGTGTTATATATGGGGTGAAGATGGAAATATGGTAGAAGTGCCAAAATTTTCCAAATGAACCTCTTTCAAGAGTTCTGACTTTGGAATCATGTAACTTGTTTTACATATTATCAAAATTAAATCTCAGTGGAAAGCCAACTCACAAATTTTGAAAGCAAAATAAAATGAATCTATCTGAGCCAAGTGCAGTGGCACATGCCTTTAATCCCAACCTAGGACGGGAGACTGAGACTGGGAATTGCTTGAGTCCGTGGGTTCGAGACCCTCCTGGGACAACATAGCGAGACCTAGTCTCAAAAAATAGCTGGCGTGGTGGCGTGCGCCTATAATCCCAGCTACCTGGGAGGCTTGAGTCCGGGGTACCTCGGGCAACATAGTGAGATCTAGTCTCTAAAAAAAAAAATAGCAAATTTATCTTTTGAGTTGTTGTATTAGCCAAACAGGAATCATAAACATATAAATTGATCATTGTATTCCTTGAGATATATTCTAAGGATGAAAAGAATTACAAACAGATCTTAGCTTGTTCTTAGTAAACATATTTTTGGCAGTAATATTTTTACTGATGTTTCAAAATATAGAAGAATAGAGCAAAAGAAAAATGGTAGTAGGAACCAAGATTTTCAAAAAAGAAAAAAGAGATTGAAAAGTTAAAATCAAACAGGTGAGTGAACATCCTGTGTTCCCAGATGCAAGTTTGAAATGTCAGTGTGAGCTCATATTGAATCATATCTTTGAAAAGTATTTTCCTTACCACTGTCTGCTGAAAAGATACAGAAACAATGACTTGGTAGTAACCATGAACATCTATACTTTAGTTTTAGTGCTTTTTTTTTTTTAACGAAAGAACATCTTGTCTTAGAAAGCAAGGACTGCATTGAGAAGTACTCCAATTGACTTAGAAACTGATTCGATGGAACCCTCACTGGCCAAAAAGGGACAATTTGAGCATCAAAATAAACTGTAGCGAATTGAATCACATCAGTTAATTAGATGAATGAATGTGTAACAGTACCAAACAGTTAAAAGAAAGCCTTATCAGTTGCCTTTGGAGAACATGAAGGATGCAACTTACTTTGAAAAGTGGTAAAGAAATAATAGAGTCATGCATCCATTTGCCTTTATTGTATAGACTGTCTCATGATGCTAAATTGTTTGCAGTGGAAATTTCTGTTCTTACAGATTAATTTCAGCTAATAAATGCAGGGATAAGAGAACTAATTTAATGCCATTTTGTAATCCTCATACATTAAGACAAATAGCAACTGAAGTCATTAAGTAAAAAGTTAACCAAGATCTTAAAATGTATACGGATATGAATTGGTGGAGGTGACGAAGACAATTGCACCCAGTGATCTTGACATCCAAACAGGGACAGCCAGCGATTTTGTACTCTGAGGTCTTGCAACAGGAAGTATGTAAGATAAGCCTAACCTGATCCAATTCCTAGACCTAACTTACAGCTTAATAGAGAATTTAGGAACAGGGAAACATTAAATGACCTCAAGGGAATTATAACCAAATCTAGTTTATGGGAAATTAACAAACTGCCCAATTTCTTTAACTATTAAATTACAAAGGGGAAGCAGGGTGGAAAGAGAAGGGATGTTATAAAGAGACATAGAGATATATCATGTAATTTGTAGCTCTTTTTGGATTCTGATTTGAACATGGCACTTAAAAAAAATCAACTTACAGCTGGGCATGGTAGTGCATGCCTGTAAGCGGCAGCCTGGGAAGCTGTGGCTGGGACCAGGGATCACGATTCGAGTCCCAACGGGGGCACGTAGTGAGACCTAGTCCCCAAAAAATAGCTGGGCATGGTGGTGCGCACTTATAATCCCAGCTACCTGGGAAGCTGAGGCTAGTAATTGCTTGAGTCAGTGGTACCCCAGGCAATGTGAGCCTCTGATTCTACAGGCAAAAATAGCAAGACCTAGTCTCAAAAAAAAAAAATCAACTTATGAGCACATAAATTGGAATAATAGCCAGGCATGGTGGCACACGCCTGTAGTCTAAGCTCTGGGAGGCTGAGGCTAGGTATTGCTTGAGTCCGGGGGATTGGGACTACTCCTGTGCAACATAGCGAGACCTAGTCTCAAAAAAAAAATTGAATAATACAGCGAAGATTAGTAGCACCCCTGTGCATAGATGACATCTAAATTTGTGATATATTACCTATTTTTCCCCTCTCCCCCCTGTATTCCATATTTTTATTAGTGATTACCAGAAGGGAAGGGGTTGGAGGGTAAATCAAAAGAGGTTCATTATATGATGAAGTGTGGAATTAGACTTTCAGTGGTAAATTTATTTTTTATTATGTTTATTTTTTTTGAGACTATGTTTCGCTGGTTTTTTTTTTTTTTTTTTAATTGGGTCTCGCTATTTTTGCCCGTGGAACCGCAGGCTCACGTTGCCCGGGGTACCACGAACTCAAGCAGTCCCCAGCCTCAGCTTCCCAGGTAGCTGGGATTACAGGCGCGGGCCACCATGCCCAGCTATTTTTTTGGAACTAGGTCTCGCTATGGCCCCAGGCGGGACTCGAACCGTGACCCCTAGCTCCGGCCGCTTCATAGGCTGAAGCTTACAGGCATGAGCCACCGTGCCTGGCCTCAGTGGTAAATTTAATGTAGTGTATATGTAAAGATGCTGATTTGTAATGATGTGCACCTGAGACCTATAATGTTATATCCAGTGTTACTTCAATTGAAAACATAAATAAAATCATTTAAGTGATTAATAAAAACTCATGAGACAAATGGGGAGATACAAATACCAACTGGATATTTCATGATAATAAAAATTCTGAGGTGTGATAATAGTATTGAGGTATTTTTTTTAAAAAAGAATCTTTGTTAAACAAAACATTTTTGTAGAAATGAACACTCTAATATATATAGATGAAATGATACCTAGCATTTGCTTCAAAATTTAGAATGGGTGAAGATAGGTCACAGGTTGATAATTGTATGAAGTTTTATTATGTTAATTTTACTTTTGCATATGTCCAAGATTTTCCATAAATAAAATATTTCCATTAATAAAAATTTATTTAAAGATACAAAATGGTGGTACTGGTGTTTGAAATTTTTCTAAAATGGTATTTCTCAAAGTAGATTTTTAGGTGAAGTTATGTAGGAAAAGTAAAAGACTGAAACTTGGTACTGGAGTTGGCGAATACCAGCCCTAATACTCAGAAGAAATTTCAGTTACGAGTTTTCGTAAAAGGTGGAAAATGACCTGCTGGTTTCCTCTGGCAGCATTGGTAGCTGTTGCCAGCTCTGTAGCCTTCTCTCTAGGGACACTTACAGTTTTCAGAAGAAGGCTGGGCATGGTGGCGCATGCCTGTAAGCGACAGTCTAGGAAGGTGCAGCCTGAACCGGGGATTGCGGTTCGAGTCTTGCTTGGGGCAACGTAGTGAGACCTAGTTCCAAAAAAATAGCTGGGAGTGGTGGCGCGTGCCTGTAATCCCATCTACTGGGAAGCTGAGGCTGGGGATTGCTTGAGTATGTGGTACCCCGGGCAACATGAGCCTGCAGTTCCATGGGCAAAAATAGCGAGACCTATTCTCAAAAAATAAATAAATAAATAATAAAAATACAGTTTTCAGAAGAGTGTATGACCTAAGAATTGTCCTGACTCTTAAAACAAGAATCTGTGTGTGCTCTTTTGTGGTTTATTTCTCAGTTTTTCTGGAAAAATGTCTGAATATTGAAGGGGATTAGAAGAAACACTTTAAAAAAGAAATTTTATATATTTAAACTGTCTTTTTTTCATATATTGGTATTTTATGTAAGAGGTAGGTTGGAAAAGATATAAACATTTATTTTTTGTCAATGTGTATCTCAGCTGCTAATTTTTCAGAATTTACAGAGAGATTCCACTACGTCTTCCCTGACCAGTTTTTCAGGTTTCCTTATCAGTGCTAACATACATGTTTGAAGATTTTACCATTCCTTTTCCTCCCCATCTGTACAGGAAAACCAAAGCCTCTAGTATATCATGGGAGTACTGGGCCTAATATATAGAGAAACAGCAAACAACAAAGTGTGTACTTCTACTGTATGGGTGTATATGTAATCCCTATTTACTTTATGGTCACTACATATTCAAAAATAATTTAGATAAAATACCAGTTTTTCCTTTCAGGTGCGGTGTCTAAAAGACTATGGAGAATTTGAAGTTGATGATGGCACTTCAGTTCTATTGAAAAAAAATAGCCAGGTATTTCTTGTCTTAAGATACTTTAAATCTTGTAAGCGTTCTGAATGATAGAAATGTTGGAACATTAGCAAAATAATTGTCACCTTATGATGATCATTTGCATTTTAGGCTTCATGTTACATATAAGACACCCTGATCTGTGTGTTAGCTAAATATAAAGACTGAAGTAATGAAGCAGCATAATAAAAAACGAAGCACGTAATAAGAAAAAGCGAATTAGTTTCCGAGGATATTGCTTCTATTTCACACTGAACATTTTCCAGGGAAATTATCTTAGTTAAAATGGGGTTGTTAAAGGACTCTTAAATTGTTGCATCTAGACTTTCTTTGAATTATAATTTTTTTTTTTTTTTGAGACTAGGTCTCGCTATTTTTGACCATGGAACAGCAGGCTCACATTGCCCAGGGTACCATTGACTCAAGCAATCCCCAGCCTCAGCTTTCCAGGTAGCTGGGATTACAGGCGTGCGCCCCCACGCCCAGCTATATATTTTCGGAACTCGGTCTCACTACCCGACCCCAGGTGGGACTCGAACCGTGATTCCTAGCCCCAGCCGCTTCATAGGCTGAAGCTTACAGGCACAAGCCACCGTGCCTGACTTATAGCTCTTTTTGTAGCAACTGAGATATGTGTGTGCATGCTTAATGAAGTTAATTGAGTTAATAATAGTGTTTATATGAATAAAAAAAGGGCTTAAATAGGACCAGTGTGGATGGAGCGAGAAAGAAGTTTATGTCTTGTGTTTACAATAAGGTTATGTTATTGTTAGGAAAGTTTATGTTCGCCGGGCACAGTGGCTCGTGCCTGTAAGCTTCAGCCTATGAAGCGACAGGGGCTAGGGATTGCGGTTTGAGTCCCGCCTGGGGCCCGTAGCAAGACCTGGTTCCAAAAAATAGGTGGATGTGGTGGCGCGCGCCTGTAATCCCAACTACCTGGAAGCTGAGGTTGTGGATTGCTTGAGTCTGTGGTACCCCAGGCAATGAGAGCCTGCGGTTCCATAGGCAAAAATAGCGAGAGCTATCTCAAAAAAAAAAAAAAAGTTTATGTTCCAGGCAGGGCATGGTGGTGCATGCTTGTAGGTGGCAGCCTAGGAAGCCATGGCCAGGGCCAGGCGTCGTGGATCAAGTTCTGCCGGGGGCACATAGTGAGACCTAGTCCCAAAAAATAACTGGGCGTGGTAGCATGCACCTGTAATCCCAGCTACCTGGAAAGCTGAGGCTGGGGATAGCTTGAGTCTGTAGTACGCGGGGCAACGCTAGCCTGCAGTTCCATGGGCAAAAATAGTGAGACCTAGTCTCAAAAGAAAAAGAAAAAGAAAGTTTATCTTCCCAGTTAAACACCCAAAGTTAACCTGTCCCCTCTTAAATGCCCAGCCAAACTGGGTTGGCTGTGAGCAAGACTGCTGTCACTCAAAAGTTGCCTCAAGTCTAAGGTGCCCCATGTCAGGAAACCATAAAAAAAGGGGCAGAAGGGGTGAGGCAAGTATACCAGTTTAATAGGGAATGTGAAATGTTTAATAGGAATTGTGAAATAGTAACTTAAAACTAACCTTTTCCTCAAAGAATCACAGTATATTGTTTCTGTAAAATTTTCAAGTTTTCATTGAATGAATTCATATTGGCTAATTTTTTTTTTTTGAGGATAGGTCTTGTTATTTTTTCCTGGGGAACCGCAGGCTCACGTTGCCTGGGGTACCACGGACTCAAGCTATCCCCAGCCTCAGCTTCCCAGGTAGCTGGAATTACAGGCGCGCGCCACTACTCCCAGCTATTTTTTTGGAACTAGGTCTCACTACGTGCCCCTGGTGGGACTCAAACCACCATCCCTGGCCCCTGCTGCGGCTTCCTAGGCTGCCACTTAACAGGCATGCGCCACCATGCCCAGCCCTAAATTTATTTTTATCTTTTCTCAATTTTCTGTGACCACATTAGTTTAGAAGGAAAAATGACCTTAACAGCCCAGCCATCTTTTTGCTTCCTCTTGTTATCAACCAGTTAGTGTCCATTGACCCTAAGTTTTGAGTTGACTATGTTTATACAGGTACCTGCCGTGGAGCCCAGCTCCTTTTTCGAGACCAGGTCTTGCTATGTTGCCAGGGTTAGTCTCGAACCCACAAACTAGAGCGATCCTTGGCCTCTTTTTTTTTTTTTTTTTTGAGACTAGGTCTCGCTATTTTTGCCCATGGAACCACAGACTCAAGCAAAACCCAGCCTCAGCTTCCCAGGTAGCTGGGATTACAGGCGCGCACCACCACGCCCAGCTATTTTTTTTTGGAACTAGGTCTTGCTACGGGCCCCAGGTGGGACTCGAACCGCGATCCCTAGCCCCGGCCACTTCATAGGCTGAAGCTTATAAGCACGAGCCACCGTGCCCGGCCGATCCTTGGCCTCTTGCTTATCAGCTCTTGGATTACAGGCAGAGACTCGCCACCATGCCTGGCCTTCTTCAAGCTTCATGACTGATCTTTCTAGTCATGTGCTGAGGCACTGATTACTCAGCTCACACTGTCTGGATGAAACTAGGCAGATAGGACCCTCAGAGCCACTCCACCCTCTGGTCCTCTGCTACAGTTGTTTTCTGTGGACCATACCAAAGTATTCTTGATGTCTCTCAGTATCACCCTGTCATCATTTATAAATGAGAAAGATTTTGAAAAGATATCAAAATCAACTGTGGTAGATATTAAAGGTCTTCTAAAATGTCTGATCACATCTAAAATTTTCTATCAATCATTGGTGTAGATCACATGATGCGGAGCATTTATTGGGAAACATTTCTTGCTGTGTAATCTTTGATACTTGTCAATATGGCAGTGTATTTCTGTTTCTCTGTAGAAATTCTTTGAATTATAATTTTTTTTTTAAAGACTAGGTCTCACTATTTTTGGCCATGGAATAGCAGGCTCACATTGCCCTGGATACCATTGACTCAAGCAATCCCCAGCCTCAGCTTCCCAGGTAGCTGGGATTACAGGCGCGCGCCACCACACCCAGCTATTTTTTTGGAACTAGGTCTCCCTATGTTGCCCTATGTGGGACTCGAACCGTGATCCCTGGTCCCTGTCGCAGCTTCCTAGGCTGCTGCTTACAGGCATGCACTACCGTGCCTGGCCATACCATCAAAAATTAAGCAGGATCAGTAGGTCATGATATAGTAGAGTTAAGATAAGTTTTGGGCGCTGGACATGACAAGTAGTAGACTAGGTCTCACTATTTTTACCCGTGGAACCGGAGACTCTCGTTGGCCGGGGTACCACAGACTCAAGCAATCCCCAGCCTCAGCTTTCCAGGTAGCTGGGATTACAGGCGTGCACCACCACGCCCAGCTATATATTTTTGGAGCTAGGTCTCGCTATGGGCCCCAGGCGGGACTCGAACTGCGATCCCTAGCCCCGCCCGCTTCTTAGGCTGAAGCTTACAGGCACGAGCCACCATGCCTGGCCCCTCATTATTAGTGATTGGAGCATTTTTCCATAATGCCTATTAGCCATCTGTATCTCCTCTTTGGTGAAGTGTCTTTTTAGTTCTTCTCCCCACTTTTTGAGTGGGTTTTTTGCTTTGTTTTTGTTGAGCTGTAGGAGCTCTTTGTGGATCTTTGTTATCAGATACTTTTATTCTTAAAGTATACAGAAGTGTTGCCATTTGTTGTTATTAGAAGTATAAATATATAGTCATATCCTAGAAAATGGGGATTACTCTTTTACTCAGCTGTGCCACTTGTAATCTGACACTCTTAAACCTGAGTTTTCTGTGCATAAATTAAAAATGCAAACACTGAGTTTAATATAAGCAAACTAATATTTGTTTATAAAAATCAGAATTCAGTAAAGCTCTAAGTAGCATCCACTTCAGTTGATTTTTTTTTTTTAAGACTAGATCTCGCTATTTTTGCCTGTGGAACTGCAGGCTCTCGTTTCCCGGGGTACCACGGACTCAAGCAGTCCCCAGCCTCAGCTTCCCAGGTAGCTGGGATTACAAGTGTACACCACCACACCCAGCTGTTTTTTTGGAACTAGGTCTCGCTACCAGCCCCAGGCGGTACTCGAACCGCAATCCCTAGCCCCTTTCGCTTCATAGGCTGAAGCTTACAGGCAACAAGCCACCGTGCCCGGCTCCACTTCAGTTGATTAAAACAGCAAGTATACTGAAGTGTAGCTTTTAATTGTTAGAGTTTTAGCAGTTGCTTTTTTTTTTGAGATTAGGTCTCGCTATTTTTGCCCATGGAACTGCAGGCTCTTGTTGCCTGGGGTACCACAGACTCAAGCAATCCCCAGCCTCAGCTTCCCTGGTAGCTGGGATTACAGGTGCGTGCCACCACGTCCAGCTATTTTTTTGGAACTAGGCATCACTACGGGCCCCAGGCGGGACTCGAACTGCCATCCCTAGCCCCGGCCGCTTCATAGGCTGAAGCTTACAGGCACGAGCCACCATTCCTGGCCATTAACAGTTTCTTTTTTTAACATACAGTTTTGAGAATTATATTCATATCAGTTATAACGCTAAAATTGATAATATAATAAAACGATTCTGTAAACTAATGTTTTTTATTGCAGTTTCCTATTGAAGTTATGTTCTTCCCTAACCTTTGCCCACAAACTTTCAGTACAATAATAGGTTTCTTGTCAAAACACAAGTTATTTCACTCTTCTCTGTAGGTTAGGAGAAATTCATCAAGAAGTTTCTATTACTTCATTGTTATTTTCTGCAGTTTTCATTCCTCTAGTTCTTCTGGTGTGTTCTCTTCTATATGTCTCTGTGGTTGAGGAAACTCTTGCACTACATTCTTAAGAATACTTTCTGGGGCCAGGCATGGTGGCTCATGCCTGTAAGCTTCATCCTATGAAGCGGCTGGGGCTAGGGATCGCGGTTCAAGTCCCGCCTGGGTCCTGTAGCAAGACCTAGTACCTAGTTCCAAAAAAAACAGCTGGGTGTGGTGGCACGCGCCTGTAATCCCAGCTACCTGGAAAGCTGAGGCTGGGGATATTGAGTCTGTGGTACGCGGGGCAACGAGAGCCTGCGGTTCCATGGGCAAAAATGCGAGACCTAGTCTCAAAAAAAAAGAATACTTTCTGGTTTATCCTCATCTGGGAAAAGATGCAACCTCTCTCTGAACATGCTACCACTACATCAGTTCTGTGAAGGATTTTTGGTCACATACCATAAATAGCTAGTTTCACAATTGCCACTGGAGTCTGCTGGTGCAGATGAGCAGCTGTTACTTGTTTAAATCTACCTGGGTACCAGTTTGTGAGGAATATAGTATATGAGTAGTTATACTCTCTGTTCCCATTTGTTTCCCAAAAATGTGGTGTGTCTATGTTCATTATGACAACATGATTCCCACAATCGCTTAGTTGATGGTACGCGGGTTTTATGCAATCCTAGAAGATTAATTGATGCTATAGTAGCAAACTTCCTGGGGTATGGGTGTGGGTGGGCGTCTGCATTTCCTCATCTAAGAGATAACAAAACTTATGGCTCATTGCAGGGTCATTTTAAAAAAGCTCAACATCCTTCCTATCTGCAGAATTGCCTTTTTCCAAGGTAATCAGTTGGTTTTCATGATATCAAAATTAATTTTAAATCTTTTCATCATTTTTCTTTCTCTCTCTAACCCTTTGTCCCTCAGCACTTCCTACCTCGGTGGAAATGTGAGCAGCTGATTAGACAAGGCATTCTGGAACATGTCCTGTCATGACCTTACATCAGATACTACCAGGCTTCACTGACTGAGCAAGGCCACTGAAACTTAGGTACTTCCCTCTCCACCGTCTTGTGTCCCATTCCTGTTGGTTGTGAAAGTTACAGCCTTCATAAGGTAATCAAGAGTCACTGGCAAAGGAGCATGTTGAAGTCTTTCTTTTTAGTAATTACCTGTACTTGTAATCTTACTATTTGCTATGTGTATTTTTTCTAATCAAAGTAAATTTTTATTACATTTAAATCTCTTTTAAACAATGACGAAGATCGTATTCCTGTGCATCTTTTGTTCTATAGTATGCTTTGCATGACCCAGGGAACTGAGTTTCTAAATACATATTTTTAAATGACATGGAAAGGTAGGGATGATGGACTCTAAATGCTTTTTGTATATTTAAAGTTTAATGACAGACTTTATCTTCTGTGTGTGGGGGGAGGAATACAGGAAGGACATGGCAGACTTTACCCATTTCTGACAGTGGTAGCTACTCTTGCTTGGCCTATACATATTGGACTGAGCAACAGTAGCACATACTACTAGTTTAGAAGGGGAACTGAAATTGGGCTTAGGGAAGGAAGTTGATGTACTTTCCCCCCAGATTCCCTTTTACCACAGTCATAGGAAGAGCTGGTTGATTGTGTGAGGGGCAGTCTGTATTGTCTGATGAAAAGAGAAAGGTTAAGAGCTGGAAAGATAGTGACCTTGCCTTAGGGTCAGTGACCTTTTTCCAGCAGTCCCTGCCATAACCAGCCCATCCCAACACCTGGCACATCTTCTGTGCAACTTTGTTTTTATTTTGGCCAAAGCTGTGCTAACAAATCACATTATAGATACTTTACCTGTGTATTTTCACAGTTGACCCACTCAGGTCCATAGGTTGCCCTTTGCAGGTTGTTTTTGTTTTGAAAATAGTCTTTCCCTTCATTCCCAGATCACATCTTCATCTAAATTTCTACTGATAAACAACGGGAAAATTTCACAAAATTAATGATGATACTCTCCAACTCTTGGATCTTTGACCACTTTGTCCCTCTTCCTCTACTTCTAGAACACTTAGGACTGTGCATACAGGTGGGCCCAAGAGGCCATGGGAGTCTGCTGTGCCATAACAGCTTTGAGGACACCCTCTCTCCAACCCAGCAGTGTACCCAAATTTAAATTATACAATATAATTTTGTGTTAAAGTCTCAATAATAAACTATACTCTTGAGATAAATGTATACTAGTTAAAATTTTGAAAATTTTGAGGCTTTACCAATTAAAATGGACTCTATTTGGAAATGTGGTTAGAAATTTATACCTATATCTCGAAGGGACTTTTCAAACTGAAGCAAGCCAGGAGAACGAGAAACACCAAATGGTTTCACTTATATATAGAATCTAGAGAAGCCAAACAAAGGATAGAAAAACACAAACCATAAGACTGAAGCTGAAAAGTGGACAATAGATTGGAGACATTCAGGAGAGGAGGGGAAGGGAGAGAGGAAGAGAGAACAGGTGGGAGAGCTCAGTGCAGTGTAGTGGAGGACTGTGGGCACTGGTTGTGGGAAAACTATAAACACACCTATTCTGTGAAAAGATAAACAAGGATATTTAATTTTTTTTAACTAAGAACAAATGTATCCTTACTTAATATGTCCTCTGCAATTTCAGATAGCTATGTGTGAATTTTTGTCATGAAATTAGATAACCAAAAAAAAAAAAAAAACCAACTTTATTTTACCTGGATGCTTATGAGGAAAGAATAATATGAGGTTAAAACATGAAGAGTTAAAATTTTATGAAATAAAGCATCATAGATCTTAATCTACTGAAGTGTTATGAGCTTATACCTCTAAATTATAAGCAGTTTTGTAAATCAACATTACCTCAACAAGGAATAATAATAATAGTTTTTTAAAAAGGATCATAAATTGTTATTTCATTCATATAATGTGTACAGACATGTCCGTTACATGTAGATACTATCAGGAGAAGAAAATTCAGAATCCTTCCAGAGAATGGAATTTCTAGAGATGCTTCTCTGACATCTTAAAATTTATTTTCTCACTTAATGTATAGATTTAGAACTCCATTTACAGATTTAGAAAAAATAATTTCAATGAATAAAAGCACTAAAAGTTAAAAAATAATTTTATACATGTATCATTTTAATCATATAGTAAGGATAATACATGTGCAATTAAAAAGTAAAATATATGTAATGTAAACAATAAAAGTAAGCTATCCATTAACCCACTTCAGTCACAGTGTACTCACATATGTCAAGTACAATCCCATCCTTTTAAATATTTTCCCAATACTTTTCTAATTTTTGCTCCATATATGAATAGGATCTTTTTTCTATTTTTTTTCTATTTTTTTTTAACTGACTTTGGCTAATGCATATTTAAGAAAGCTACAAATGACACTAATTTGTTGACATTCTAAAGTATACGTGTATAAGCTCATTTCTTTTTCCATTGAATTTGTTGAATAGAACATTCAAAAAAATGTTTGAAATCGGGTCAAAAAGGGGCAAAAGTCTCCAACCAACAAGCCAGAGGAAAAAGCAATTTAAGGTGGGGAGAGAACCCTGGGGTAGATAACAACGTAAAATAAAACAAATAATTTAAAAAAATTAAAAATTGTCTTACACTTTAAAAAAAAAAAAAAGCGGTTTTAAAATGTAGCTTTTGCAACCCAGGTTCCCTTAGGTTTGTACCACCTGCACATAGCAGTTACCAGTCAAATGCAATTTAACATCAGGGTTTTATTTACAAGGAGAATTAACATGGAAAACAAAAAGTCCTTAAAGCCACAAGTGGCCATTTATTTTACCCCAGTCACCATTTTTAGTCCCAAAGATCCCAAAGACACATGTCTATAATAGTTATGCCCCTTTGCCCCTCCAAACCTGAGACATGTGTACTCTGCCAAGTCCAGTCTTTCTCCAGTGTCTTCTCTTTGCTGCTTCTCTCTCCAGCGTTCTGAGCCACCATAGCTCCTTGCCTCCACCAGCTTACTCTGCCCAGCCTGGTCACGTGGGCTACTGGCTTGCCATTCTCATGTCTCTTCCCTCCCCAAAAGTCTCATTCTCTGCTCCTTTCCCTTTTTTTTTCCCCAACAAATATATACTTTATTATTATTATTATTATTATTATTATTTTTTTTTTTACATAATTTCAGTCCCTGGAGGTCACCCATCACCTCCCCTCCCTGCCCGCTACAGCTGGTCCCCTCTCTCCCCTTGTGTAGTTTCATTTGGTTGACCATATATTAGTGAAACCATTTGGTTTCTGTCCCTTTCTATCTGGCTCGTTTCTGCTAGAATGATTTCTTCTAGGTACATCTAGGTGTCTATAAATTCATCAAATTTGTCATTTTTAATCGATGAGTAATACTCCATTGTGTATATATTCCACATCTTTTTCATCCACTCATCTGTTCTGGGGCATTTGGGTTGTTTCCATGTCCTTGCAATTATAAATAGTGCTGCAATAAACATCCGAGCACATGTGTCCTTTTGTACCCACATTGAGGTCTCCTTTGGGTAGATTCCCAGAAGTGCTGCTGGGTCAAATGGTAATTCCATTTTCATGAGTTTGAGGGTCCTCCATACTGCTTTCCATAGTGGCTGGACGAATTTACATTCCCACCAGCAGTGTAAGAGTGTTCCTTTCTCTGCTCCTTTCCTTTTTATCTCTCTCTTTTTCTCCTAAAAGACCAGAGGCTCCAACCAATTTCCCCTCACACACCCTCTTGATGCTACATTTTCCCTTCCCCACCAAGATTTGCAACAAAGTAAAAGAGGGAAGTACCCTTATTCCCTTTAGGCCATAGTTTATCTCTGTGTTTTTCAGACACAGCTAATGGCACCAATGCCTAAATGTTAATACTGTCCATACTGGGATCCCAGCTTCATGTTGACTACTGTTGGTGATAGTTGGCAGCTTATGTTTTTCCTGACTTGATTCGACTGCTACTCTTCTGTCTCCAACTTTTTGTCTGTCCTCCAGTTCTCCAGGAAAACTTGTGACTTTCCCCAATGCAATGTTAAACTTCAAAATGAATTCAGTACTGAAATTACAGAACAGAGGTAATGAAATATTTCCAAAGGAACTTTACTTAGTGACCATCATATGGATTCTAATCTTGCTCTCTAATGTTATGAATCATGCAAACAATTTTACTGTTGAACCATGATGTATTCCCTGGGTGACACTGTTATTGGCCATGTGTGTTAATCATTCAATGAACTACAAGATTTGATTTGCTGTTTTTAGTGGGATTTAGCAACTGTGAGTGATGCTAGTTTTATAATACTTTGAAAGAGGAGAATGTGAGTGCTTGTGTGTGTGTGCGCTTTTATTTAGTCTTACCAGTTATCTGTTTCTGTGAAATAAACCATCCAAAACGTAATGTTTAAACTGCACCATTTCATTAACCCTCATGATTCTGTGGGTTGATTGGGTTCAGCTGGTCAGGTTTGCAGGAGGTCTTGCTTGGGTCTCTGAGGAAGCTGCATTCAAGCAGTGACCTGGCAGGGAGGACTTGAACTGTCCCCCTTCTTTCACTCAGGATTCTTATAGTTGGAGAGGGTGGGTGTTGCTAGTTTTCTGAAAGACAAGACCTGGTGCCAGACTAGCACCCTCTCCTTCTTTCTTCAGTTAGAGCTACAGACAGTCCGGATTCATTAATAAAGGTACTCTGAATAACATATGCACGCCTACATGTGTGGCCACCATAGCCAGATTTGTGTCACTATTCTGGTATGTAAAATAAGTTGGTGCTTAAAAAAAAAAAAGTTGGTGCTTGCTCCTTTGTTTTATAGACACAAAGTAGAAGACATATGAAGTACAGACATATGAAGTAGCTAATACATGTAGAACCATCAGTACATATATCTTTTGGCATGAGAGATAACTTTTTTTTTTTTTTTTTGAGACTAGGTCTTGCTATTTTTGCAGGCTCACGCTGCCCGGGGTACCACAGACTCAAGCAATCCCCAGTCTCAGCTTCCCAGGTAGCTGGGATTACAGGCGCGTGCCACCACGCCCAGCTATTTTTTGGGACTAGGTCTCGCTGTGTTGCCCCAGTTGGGACTCGAACTGCAATCCCTAGCTTATAGGCACGCACTACTGTGCCTGGCTCTACATGCATATTTTAGAGAGAATCCTCGTTCTCACTTAAATGCACACAGTATTCTGTCAGTATTTTGACTGTGTTATGGTCTTAATTGTGTTCCTCAAAAATTCATACATAGGGGCCAGGCACGGTGGCTCTTGTTTGTAAGCTTCAGCCTATGAAGCGGCCAGGGCTAGGGATCGCGGTTCGAGTCCCGCCTGGGGCCCGTAGCGAGACCTAGTTCCAAAAAAAATAGCTGGGTGTGGTGGCGTGCGCCTGTCAGCTCAGCTACCTGGGAAGCTGAGGCTGGGGATTGCTTGAGTCTGTGGTACCCCGGGCAACGAGAGCCTGCGGTTGCACGGGCAAAAATAGCAAGACCTAGTCTCAAAAAAAAAAAAAAAAAAAAAAAAAATCATACATATGTTGAAGCTCTAGCCAATACTTCACAATATGACTTTTTAGAGGTATGACTTTCAAAGAGGTAATTGAGGTAAAATGAAATCTTAACCAATGGGACTCCTGTCTGTTTAAGAGGAGGAAATTTAGGGATTGACAGATGTAATTCAGACTATAAACTTGCAACTGGCAGTAATAAACTGTAGAGAACTGAAGCACAATATAGTGAAGATAGACAGCAGTATTGTACTATGATCAGAATTGCTAAGAATAGAAATTAATTCTCCCATCTATTAAAAAGAAAGGCTAATTATGTAATGTAATAGAGGTATTAGTTATTGCTACAATGGTAATCATTACAGTATATAAATGTTACATATACCTATATTGAAAATTATTTCCCTAATAAATGGACATGTGAATTGTTTCTAGGTTTTTGCTTTTACAAAGCTAATGCATCACTGTACATAAATCATTTCACACGTAAAAATCTGTAGGATAATTATATTTGATGGCTCTTGCCATAATTATAATAATTTGTGCAACCACTAGAAATGAATGAGAGTAGCTCTGCCTCCATCCCTCATCCCCCCACCTGCCTAGTCTTACTAATAATGTTTCCAGTTTGGGCTGTTAAAAAAGATGCTAAGAACATTTGTCTAGAAGACTTTTATGAACATATATTTCCATTTGGGCAAATAACTAGGAGTAAAATGACCTGATCATATTGTAGATAAATGACTTTTTTCCCATTCGGTTGGGCATCTTTTAGTTTTTTCTGTTGTCTCTTTTGCTGTACAAAAGCTTTTTAGTTTGATGTAGTCCCATCTGTTTATGTTTTCCTTCATTTTTTTGCCATCTGTAGATGTGTCCAGAAAGGGATTTCTGAACTGTAGTTCATGGAGAGTTTGCCCAAGTTTTCCTCTATGTATGCTATGGTTTCAGGTCTGATCTCTAAGTCTCTTAACCATTTTGAGTTGATTTTTGTACATGGATTAAGGGAGTTTTCTTGGTCCATTTTTTTGCATGTCTTCGTCCAATTTTCCCAGCACCATTTATCGAAGAGGCTATCTTTGTTCCAAGGTAGCTTTTTCACACCTTTGTTGAAAATTAGTTGACTATATATGTGTGGTTTTATTTCAGGACTCTCGATTCTGTTCCATTGGTCTGACTGTCTGTTTTTGTACCAATACCAAGCTGTTTTAATTATTATGGCTTTGTAGTATAGTTTGAAGTTTGGAATTGTAATACCTCCATTTTCTTTTTTTCTGGTCAGGAGGCTTTTTGATATATGGGGTCTTTTGTTATTCCATACGAATTTCAGTAATTTTTGTTCTATCTCTTTAAAAAATATCATTGGAATTTTTATTGGGATTGCATTGAATCTGTAGATTGCCTTTGGTAGGATGGTCATTTTGATAATATTAATTCTTCCAATCCATGAACAGGGAATGCCTTTCCATTTCCTTATGTCTTCTTCTATCTCTTTTAGGAGCATTTTAAAATTTTCTTTGTATAGTTCTTTAACATTTTTTATTAGGTTTATTCCCAAGTATTTAATTTTTTTTGGTGCAATAGTAAATGGGATGGTTTTTCTGATTTCTTCTTCCTCTGCTTGACTTTTCGCATATAGGAAAGCCACTGACTTCTTTGTGTTGATTTTGTATCCAGCTACCTTACTGAACTGGTCTATTATTTCAAGTAATCTTTCTGTGAATTTTTTTGGGTTTTCTATATAGAGAATCATGTCATCAGCATATAATGATAGCTTCAGTTCCTCTTTGCCTATTTGTATCCCTTTTATGTCTTTCTCTTGCCTTATTGCCCTAGCTAGGACTTCCAGTATAATGTTAAAGAGTAGTGGGGAGAGTGGGCATCCTTGCCTGGTTCCAGATCTCAACTGGAATGATTTTAGTTTTTCCCCATTTAGGATGATATTTGCCAAAGGTTTGTCATAGATGGCTTTTATTATGTTGAGGCAAGTTCCTTTAATCCCTAATTTTTCAAGGGCTTTTATCATGAATGGATGTTGGACTTTGTCAAATGCTTTCTCTGCATCAGTTGATATGATCTCTTTGTTGATGTGGTGGATTATGTTAATTGATTTCCGGATATTGAACCATCCTTGTGCCCCTGTGATAAATCCCACTTGGTCTTGGTGAATGATGCTTTTAATGAGTGATAAGGGTTTAATAACGAAGATCCACAAAGAACTCACACAACTAAACAAAAGCAAAACAAAAAGCCCAATCAAAAAATGGGGAGAAGAACTAAAAAGACACTTCTCCAAAGAGGAAATACAAATGGCCAACAGGCAATGAAAAATTGCTCAACATCACTAGTAATAAGGGAAATGCAAATCAAAACTACAATGAGATACCACCTTACACCAGTAAGAATGGCCACATCCAAAGAACAGGCAACACGAATTGCTGGCAAGGATGTGGAGAGAAAGGAACACTACTACACTGCTGGTGGGAATGTAAACTAGTTCAACCACTATGGAAAGGGGTGTGGAGGGCCCTCAAGCTAATGAAAATGGAACTACTATTTGACCCAGCAATTGCTCTTTTGGGAATCTACCCAAAAGAGACCTCAATGTGGGTACAAAAGGACACCTGTGCCCGGATGTTTACTGCAGCACAATTTATAATTGCAAGGTTATGGAAACAACCTAAATGCCCCAAAACAGATGACTGGATGAAAAAAATGTGGTATATATACACGATGGAATATTACTCATCAATTAAAATGACAAATTCGACGACTTCATAACAACATGGATGTATTTAGAAGAAATCATATTAGCAGAAACAAGCCATAACGAAAAAGGCAGAAACCAAATGGTTTCACTAATATATGGGATATAGTGAAAAAATGAACAAAAGCCTTGAGGAAACTCAAAACAAGCTAAACACCAAAATGAAGCGCACAACTATGAGCAGGAGGGAAAGGGGGGGGAAGGAAGGGGAGGGTGGGGGGGGCAAATCCTTGAGATTACAATGTTGTGAAATTTATATATAAATAAATTCCAAAAAAATGACTTTTTAAGAAAAATATTGCCAAACTGTCTTCCATGGTGGGTGTGGAATTTGTATTCATAGCAAGAATGTATGAGTTCCAGTTTTTCCGTCATCCCATCCAATAATTGGTGTGGTTAGTCTTTTAATTATGGTCATTCTAAGAGGTATATCTTTTTAATTTGCATTTACCTAATGACTAGTGATGTTATCTATCTTTACATGTGATAAATTGGAATTTGTGTGTCTTTTTGGTAAATTTGTTCAAATGTTTGCCCATGAAAATAAAAAGTATAATAAACTGGTTGTTTTCTTATTGAACTTATGCTACATGGTACACTATTAAAAGTGTTTTATAGTGTTATATCTAAAAAACAGTGTACATACCTTAATTTAAAAATACTTTATTGTTTAAAATGCTGGCCATCATCTGAGCCTTAGTGAGTCATAATTTTTTGCTGGCAGGTCTTTGTGTTGGTGGCTGCTGACTGATGGGAATAGTAGTTGCTGAAGAAGCTACTTTTTTTTTTTTTTTTTGAGACTAGATCTTGCTATTTTTGCCCGTGGAACCGCAGGCTCTCGTTGCCCAGGGTACCACAGACTCAAGCAATCCCCAGCCTCAGCTTCCCAGGTAGCTGGGATTACAGGCGCACACCACCACGCCCAGCTATTTTGTGGAACTAGGTCTTGTTACAGGCCCCAGGCGGGACTCGAACCGCGATCCCTAGCCCCGGCTGCTTCATAGGCTGAAGCTTACAAACACGAGCCACCGTGCCCGGCTATTTATTTTTTTAATCTTTTTATTAAACTTTTATTTTCTTACATTGTTGTTCATTTTTGTACAGTATTTTCCCCCAGTTTTAGTCCCTATAAATCTCCCACTGCCACATCACCCATCCATTGTCACCATAGTCCTTTTATGCTCTTCCTCTCCTGATTTCCCTCTACCTACTCCCCTGCCCTATGCCTCAGATCTGTAGCTTGCTTGCAAATTTCACCTTTTTTCTTCTGATCCATTGTTCAGTTTCTCTATATTCCTCCTATAAGTGAAACCTTTTAATATTTTTATTTTTGACTCATTTCATGGAACATAATCCTTTCTAGTTCCATACATGTTGCTGCAAATGGTATGAGCATACCATTTTTGATTGCTAAGTAGTATTCAATTGTGTTTATATACCACATCTTTTTTTTTTTTTTTTTTTTTTTTTTTTTTTTTTTTTTTTTTTTTTTTTTTTTTTTTTTTTTTTTTTTTTTTTTTTTTTTTTTTTTTTTTTTTTTTTTTTTTTTTTTTTTTTTTTTTTTTTTTTTT
>PVHY01008463.1:0-24306 GCA_004024945.1 Uropsilus gracilis | reverse complement strand
TCCCCAACCTCAGCTTCCCAGGTAGCTGGGATTACAGGAGTGCGCCACCACGCCCAGCTATTTTTTGGAACTAGGTCTCACTACGGGCCCACAGTTGGACTCGAACCGTGATCCCTAGCCCCGGCCGTTTCATAGGCTGAAGCTTACATGCACGAGCCACCGTGCCTGGCCTTTATATACCATATCTTCTTAATCCATTCATCTGTTTTTGGACATTTAAGTTGTTTCCAAATCCTGGTTATTGTAAATAGTGCTACCATAAACATAGGAACAGTGCTGATTCCCTTTCAAAACAATGTTTTTGTGTCTTTTGGGTAGATTCAAAGGAGTGGAATCTCTGGGTTGTATGGTATTTCCAATTTTAGTAATTTGAGGGTCCTCCACACAGCTTCCCATCATGGTTGGACCAGTTTCCATTCTCACCAGGAGTGTTAAGAGTGTTCCTTTTGAACACTACTACACTGCTGGTGGGAATGTAAACTAGCCCAACCAATATGGAAAGCTGTGTGGAGGACCCTCAAGTTAATGAAAATGGAACTACCATTTGACCCAGCAATTGCTCTCCTGGGAATCTACCCAAAAGAGATCTCAATGTGGGTACAAAGGGACACCTGTGCTCAGATGTTTACTGCAGCACAATTTATAATTGCAAGGACATGGAAGCAACCTAAATGCCCCATAACAGATGACTGGATGAAAAAAAACATATATCCACGATGGAATATTACTCAATTAAAAATGACAAATTCAACGATTTTATGATAACATGAATGTTCTTAGAAGAAATATTAACAGAAACAAGTCAAAAAGAAAACGACAGAAGCTAAATGGTTTCAATATATGGGATACAGTGAAAAAAATAAAAGACTTGAGGAAAAGTCAAAACAAGCTAAGCACCAACTGAAGCACACAACTTTGAGCAGGAGGGAAAGGGGGTGAATAGAGGGGAGGGTGGGGGGGTAAATCCCTGGGATTACAATGATGTGAAATTTATATATGTGTTCTTTTTTCTGCACATCTTTGCCAGCATTAGTCTTTCTTTTTTTTTTTGTTTGTTTGTTTGTTTTAATATGGGTCATGTTTACTACTGTGAGGGGTGGTTTTGATTTGTGTTTTCCTGATAAGTGATTTTGAACATTTTTTCCATGTACCTGTTAGCCATTTACATTTCTCTTAGGAGGTATGTCTTTTTTTTTTTTTTTTTTTTTTTTTTTTTTTTTTTTTTTTTTTTTTTTTTTTTTTTTTTTTTTTTTTTTTTTTTTTTTTTTTTTTTTTTTTTTTTTTTTTTTTTTTTTTTTTTTTTTTTTTTTTTTAGGAGGTATGTCTTTTTAATTCCCCATTTAATTCCCATTTTCCCTCTGGATTGTTTGTTTTGTTTTTGTTGAGTTCTGAAAACTCTCTGTAGATCTTTGATATGGGTCCTTTATCAGTTATGGTATGGTATGTAGTGCAAATATTTTCTCCTAATCTCTAGGGTGTTTCTTCATTTTGATTGTCTTTTGAGAAAAAATATGTATTTGTTTGGGGGGTGGGCACAGTGTCCAACAGATGTCTGTTAGGTTCACATGGTCTAGATCTTTCTTTAGAGCTATTGTGTCCTTGTTTATTTTTTGTCTCATTGATCTGTCCCTTGGTGAGAGTGGGGTGTTGAAGTCTCCTATATATATTTTCTCTAATGTCTGTTTTTAGACATGATTATAATAATGTATTTTGGTGCTCCTTCATTTGGTATGTAGTAATGAATGTTATATCTTCCTGTTACATTCTCCACTTGATCACTAGATAGTGATTATGTCTATTGTTACTTTTTCCAGCTTGAAGTCTTTTATCTGATATAAGAATGGCTGTCCCTGCCTAATTTTGGGGGCCATTTGCTTGTAAAATTGTTTTCTAACCCATTTATGTTTAAGATGATTGCTATATGAAAATGTGTAATTGTCAGTTTGTTCATTGTTTTGTGGTTCTTTTTAGTATGTGGTTCAGTTCTTCGATTTCATTCTTCTGTTGGTTTAGATTTTAAAGCTTCTTGTAGTATTTCTTGGAGAGTATGTTTAGTAGAAGTAGATTTCTGAAGGCTTTGTTTGACAAGGTCCTAATTTTCCCTTGTAAAGGAGAGCTTTGCAGGATAAAGTATCCTTGTCTGGCATTTTTTGTCTTGAATTTTTTGACTGTTACTTCCATTTTCTTTTTGCCTGTAGTGCTTTTTCAGAGAAGTCTTATTTTCTTAATTTTTTAATTTTCTTATCTTCATACAACATTGATCATATTTGTATAGTTATTGTCCCCCTTAGGTATGTTCCTCCCAATAATAATGCACCCTATACCTCCCACCCTTTCCACCCCTCCTGGGTCTGTCCAGATGGGGGGACTCACCCGAGAAGCCTGACCCACCTCGTTCCCCACTGGCAAGGGAGTCCTGAGGGCCAGGGACCCGGGCTGCACAGGTAGCCGGATGGCTGCCTGCTGGCAGGCAGGGCTCCTAGAGGCTCAATTTCTATGAGGTGTGGTCTTCAGAAAAAAAGCTTTGACTATTTGTTTATTTCTTTCTTCCTGTTGTTTGCTTTCTCTGTGTGGGGCTACCATGCCACTTGTGCCTGCCAGGTGTGACTTCTAGGAGCTCTTACCCTGGTATGAATGTATCTGCCTAATGCCCGGGCTGCTGTGGCTGGGCACAGGTCTACTGGATGCCCAGCTGGTAGGGCTTCCAGGAGCATTGAAGCCACTGCTATGGGTGGGACTTGATGGTAGGGTTTTCATACTACTCCTAACTGGGTGTATGTACGTTGGCTGGTCCTACAGCTTCTTGTTATAGCAGTGCAGTTTACTCAACTCATTGACTCTTCCTTTCACAAGAGATTTCTCCAAGCTATGCAGTGCTATTTGGTAGCATTTTATCCCCAGTAGAGCTTTCAAAGTTGGAGTTAGTCTCAAGCCCTGCTTTATCAACTAGTTATGCAATATTTTCAATCTCTTAATTGCAATTTCAGCAGTATGTACCACATCTTCACCCAGAGTAGATTCCATGTAAGAAACAGCTTTATCTATCAGAAGCAACTTCTTGTCTGTTCAAGTGTTAAGAGATTGCAACAATTTAGCCATCTTTTTTTTTTTAACATTGTGAATAATTGTTCTTAGGATTTTTTTTTTAAGAGACTAGGTCTCACTATGTCCCCCTGGGTTGTCTTGAACCCATGGACTCAAGTGATCCTTAGTCTCAGCCTCCTAGGTAACTGGGATTACAGGCATGCACCACCATGCTCAGCTTGTCAGGTTTTTGGTAAAGAGAGAGCTTTGGGAAGAAATGAAGAGACCGGAAACTAGTAGAGAAACAGGTTCTTTACTGGGGAAAGAAGCCTGGGCAGGCATTTCATGTAGGTAAGAGCAGGAGGTAGGAGAGACCCCAATTTAGTTAGATCTTCAGGTTCCACTTTTTTTTTTGAGACTGGGTCTCACTATTTTTGCCCGTGGAACTGCAGGCTCTCTTGCCCGGGGTACCACAGACTCAAGCAATCCCCAGCCTCAGCTTCCCAGGTAGCTGGGATGACAGTTGCATGCCACCACGCCCAGCTATTTTTTGGGACTAGGTCTCGCTACGGGCCCCAGGCGGGACTCGAACCGCAATCCCTAGCCCCGGCCGCTTCATAGGCTGAACCTTACAGGCACAAGCCACCATGCCCGGCTATGTTCTACTTCTAATTCCAGTTCTCTTGCTCGAGGTTTTCAGTTTTATTAATCTCAGAACCTTTGATTTCTTTGGCTTTCCCTTTTTTTGTTTTCTATTTTAGAGTTCAACAAACTTTTAGTTTTGTAGACTATTCTCTGTTATGATACTATGGTAATAAAAAAGTAGGCATGGACAGTGCATTAAAAAGTGGGTATGAGCCACCGGAAGTCACTGGCGCTGGCTCCAGGCCTCTGGGCAGGATCCAACCCCCTGCCGCCTTCGCCACCATCCCTGGGAGCCAGCCCCCGCAGCTAGGTTCCTAAGGGAACTCACCTGACCCTTCCCCCACCTAGGTGAGATGCCGGAAGTCATTGGCACAAATCACTAAACTACAGATCTACTTTCTTTCTTTTTTTTTTTTTTTTTTTTTTTTGAGACTAGGTCTTGCTATTTTTGCCCGTGGAACCGCAGGCTCTCCTTGCCCAGAGTACCACAGACTCAAGCAATCCCTAGCCTCAGCTTCCCAGGTAGCTGGGATTACAGGCACGCGTCACCACGCCCAGCTATTTTTTGGACTAGGTCTCGCTACGGGCCCCAGGCGGGACTCGAACCGCGATCCCTAACCCCGGCCACTTCATAGGCTGAAGCTTACAGGCATGAGCCACCGTGCCCGGCCCAGATCTACTTTCAACCTGGAAAACATTCCTATCAGCATGCCGACCAACACAAGATCCATGGTTTCTCAATATGTAGAACAAGTTAGGAAGCAAAACACAGTAAGGAGAAAAACTTTAGACATGCAAGCAAACCCTACAGGAAATAATCCATCACCAACAAAGAAAAGACAATCTCCAGAAAACACTAAGAAATGACGTGTATCTCCGAAAAATATTCCACCATCAACATGTTAAATGCACTCCAACAATTAAGAAAAGAATTAGAAAAAAAGGACAACAGTATGATAGAAGCATTTAATGCACTAAGGGAAGAAGTAGAAACATATTAAAAAAGTATCAATATGTATAACCTAACCAACGAGCTGAAGAATAAAAATGAATCCCTAAAATTGAAATTGAAAGAGACTCACGATTTAAGGGTTGCAATAGATGAGTTCAAAAATGCACAGAAAAGCCATGGAAGCAGATTAGATGAAAGAGAACGCATCAGCACACTTGAGGATACAGAAATAGGACAAAGAAAGAAAAAGAGAGAAACAAAGTAAGAGGACTGAAGACAAGCTCAGAGATATGTCAGATTCCTTAAAGAAAAGAAACATAAGAGTAATAGGAATCCCGAGGAGAGGAGAGAGTCATGGGAACTGAAAGGCTTTTCAGTATAATAATAGAGGAGAACTTCCCAAATGAGAATGGCTAGAGAAAAGAAACACATAACTTACAAAGGAAAATCTATTAGACTGATCTCAGATTTTTCTGAAGAGACACTCCAGGCAAGGAGATAATGGAGTCACATCTACAAAAAACTCCCAAGAAAAAATGTGCCAGCCAAGAATACTCTACCCTGCAAAGCTATCCTTCCTCTATGAAGGAAAAAATAGAACCTTCTCCGACAAGCAAAGTCTCCAGAAATTTGATACCACTAACCCCCACTCCAAGAAATTTTGCAGGAGGCCTCAAGATCAAAACCATAAGAAGGACAAATACAAAAAACAAAAACAAAAAAACAAAATAAACCCAAAATGATCACCAGGACCCATTAGAATCGGAAACAGTGGGTATAGATGTGCCAATCAAACTATTTAAAAAATCAGGCCACAGGATATGCATAACCATAGCTATTGTGCCTTGACCTTTTATTCCTTGATTTCTATTGTGATCTTTATTATCTTTCTTCTGCTTAATTTGCCTTTAACTTGCTCTTCAAGTTTTTTAAAGTAGAAAGACCGTTCTTTTCAATAAGGTATTTAGTGCTATACATTTCCCCATAATTAATGCTTTTACTCCCAGCTCCACACATTGCTGTTTTCATTTTCATTCAGTTCAAAATATATTCTAGTTTCTCCTCTGAGCTCACCTGAAGTTATTTAGCAATGTTAATTCAGTTTCCAAATATTTGGGGTTTCCAGGTATTTTTATTGTCTTGATCTCTAATCATACTATAATTAGAGAATATACTCAGTAAAACTTGAGTCCTTCTGATTTTTTTGAGAATCATTTAAACTGTTGAAGACTAAGAATATAGTCTGTCTTGACAAATGTTCTGCTAAGGCCAGGCATGGTGGTACGCACCTTTAATCCCAGCCTATGGAGGCTGAAACTAGGAATTGCTTGAGTCTGCGGGTTTGAGACCTGCCTGGGGCAACATAGGGAGACCTAGTCTCAAAAAATAGCCGGGCGTGGTGGTGCACACCTGTAATCCCAGCTACGTGGGAGGCTGAGGCTGGAGATCACTTGGCTCTGTGGTACCCTAGGCAACATAGCGAGACCTAGTCTAAAAAAAAAAAATTCTTCTGTTGTTTTTGGGTTGCATAAATGCCCATTGGTTGATATTGTTCAGGTCCATTAGATCCAGTCCCCTTGCTATTTCAGTACTAGGCAGAGGCCCAAAGTGAATTAATAAGCATAAAAATGTATGTATCCTCTGGTATATTTTAACAAATGTATACATACCCATGTAGCCCAAACTATACTGAGAATTAATACTTTAATAACTGGTAGCACTAGTCCCCATTTGTTGCCCTTATTGAGTTTTGATTTTTTTTTTTTTTTAACTTATTCAGTTAGTTGTGCCTATAATGTTAAGAATTGTTCAGTTCTGGGGTAGGGCTGAAAAAAATTTATTTTTACTGAGAATATCATTCAACAATCAGTTAATTTAGGAAAGCCAACTTTATGTTGTTGAGTCTTCTATCCAAGAACTGATCTTTCCACTACCTATTCTATCCTGTGTCTTTCTGTAGGCTCTAAGGTTTTGCTCATATAGACATGCATAGAAAACACACAGACAAGACAGGAAGACAGTGCACCAAATTCCAAATAGTGGTTGTCGCCAGGAAAAGGAAGACTTGTAATAAACAATACAAACATCTAAAATGTTATTTTTAATACATCTAATTGATGGACACACTCTACTATTATAAGGCTGTTTTTCTGTATGTTTGAAATATAATTAAGAAAATTTAAGCAATTTTAGAAATTAAATCACATTTTAATAGAAAGGAATTTGTTGCAAATAGTCTTACAATATTTTCTGATAAATCAAATTACCATAATTTATACTTTGTATATAAAACTATACTTTTAAAAAACATGTTAGTTTCCAGTGTGATGACATTTCAATGGAGATTCCATTTGCATACATCCCAACATCCCTGAGTCCACGGATCTGAAATAGCACTGTTATGGTGCACTAGACCCTGAAGAGCATCTCCTCCCCTATTCTTTAGTGCTAGGTTGACAGTCTCAGTAAGTAAAGCCTTTCTGAAACAGTTTCACCATCAAGAATGCTAATGATTTATGCCCTAAACAGTAGCAGTGAAAATGGTAACACTGTATAAAGCTCTGATTTTACTTTATCATTTTCTTTTCATTTTCCTTGCTGAGAGCCCCCTTAACCTGTCTCCCAAGTGAGTAGCAAAATTAGGAATTTTACCTAGGGAAGTTACCAGGATTGCTAATAAAAATGAAGTCTTGTCCATTTTCTCAGTATCTGGCACATGATAGACATTCATCAAATGTTTGTGGGGTGAACAAATAATCACAATCCTTTATGTCTGGGTGCGCTGGTCAGTGAGTCACAGGAAACAATGGCATTATAGTTGCTTAACTGACAAGAATTCCAGGAGAATAAACAGTCGTCATACAGAGAGGGATGCTACAGAGATCTTATTAACCAGTTTGTTGAGAGCTCTAACTTTCTCTTCCAAGATCCGGGTTTTTTTCTCAGCACTGCGTTGCTTCTCTTCAGTGACCTGAAGTGCCTTCATCAGGTGAGCATTTTCCACATAGAGCTCCTTGAGCAACAGATCAGATTTGGTGCTCTTGTCAAACTAGAGAGGAAAAAGCCACACTTTATTGGGAATCAAGGACAGAAATGTTGCAAGACTACCCTGCATTTTTCATCTTTGTTTGCTCCAACCATAATTTTGAGGTTCTTACAGATCTGACACAAATACCAGATGTGTGATGACATTTTTTTTGTTACTCTGGCATGAGAGAAAAAATTGAGAATGTAATAACTTTATGGTGCAGGAAATCTGTCAATTTTGTGAGATTAGAGTTTACCAAGAAATAAAGGTATAAGAAGACCAAGACTCATAGTCCTTGAAACACCAGCTGCAGGGGCTTCAGTGATGGGAATGTAAGGCCACTCAGGAGCCTTTAAGAGACAAAGGCACACTGGTCTAGGCCCTGAACTTACTAAGTCAACACTGAATCCATTCCTTGGTCAAACATTACCTCACAACCCCATGTGCCAGGCACTGGCTGCTTTTAGGTAAGGAGGCAGACCAGAAACTTGTACCATGTCAGGTGTGAGAAGTGCTAAGAGAAAACCCAAAAGGGGCAGACAAGCTGAGGGATCCTACTCTGCATGGAGTATATTGAGCAGAGATCCACATAAAGCATAGGAGTCTCAAGGATATCTGAGGGAGAAAGCAAGTATAGAGGACCAGAGGAAGCCTGTGGCTGAAAGGGCATGAGCTGAGTGGGAGGTGGCTGAGCAAGTCAGAGCTGCCACAGGGGCAGCAGTGCAGCAAGGGAAGGGAACTAGATCTTTCAGGACCTTTTACAGGGACTCTGTAAAAACTCTACCTTTCAGCCAGGCATGGTGGCGTGTGCCTGTAAGCTTCAGTCTATGAAGTGGCTGGGGCTAGGGATCATGGTTCGAGTCCCACTTGGGGCAACAGCGAAACCTAGTCCCAAAAAACAGGTGGGCGTGGTGGTGCACGCCTGTAATCCCAGCTACCTGGGAAGCTGAGGCTGGGGATTGCTTAAGTTTGTGGTACCCTGGGTAACATGAACCTGCAATTCCACTGGCAAAAATAGCAAGACCTAGTCTCAAAAAAAACCAAAAAAACAAAACTCTACTACCTTTCACTGAGAAACATGGGAAGACTAGAGGGTTCTGGAACAGAATCTGAACTACAGCTGTCAACTGTTTGAAAAGGAGTGCTATTATTTCTGTGCTAAGAATAGATCAAAGGAGAAAAACAGGATATATCCCAGATGCAGATGAGGTGTGGGGACAGTTGGGGGGGTGGGCAGAGATGGCTGGAGTCTTACTCTGAAGGTGTAGCTGATGGATTAGTGGGCTGGGAGGGTTAAGGGGAGAGCAGGTAAGTGCATACAGATTACTCTTTGAAGATACTTTCATAAGAAGCAGAGCACATGTAAAATCAGGGCTTTGTTAAGGCATGTGGTCAGGTGGCAGCAAGGGTACCAGGAAGAGAGGACCAGGGTGGGTTCAAGTCAGGTCATGCTCACATGGCTGTGCAAGAGGTGAGGGGTAGAAACCTAAACTCTGATTTTCCAGTGAAACAAGCAGCAAATCTGGGCTTCGGAGAGGAAAGAACTGCTGGAAGTCATGGAGAGAACCCATTTGGCTAGGTAGGGGGTATGAGGAAGCAGGGGTGTGGAGGGGCTATGGATGGAGCTCACTGCCCAGAAGCAGAAATGCAGTAGCGACAGGATTTAACCATAGTGGTGGTTTTTCAAGATGAGGCAAATTGAGATGTGTGAGTGGCTAAAGGCAGAGTCCTGTTTTAGCCTTTGCTTCCTATACTAGCCCAGGGTACGTCTTTTCCCCAGAATGATTTCATTGAAAGTATTGACCATATCATGTTCTTAATCAAAATCTTCCAATGACTTCAATTGCAATAAAATAAAAACTACTGATGTTGAAAAGGTCCTGCCTATCTGCACCAGCCCACCTATCCATACCTGCCACTGTTCTAATGGTGTAAGGGTATTTGCTGGCATTACTCCCACTGCCTGGGACACACTACTCCCCTGGGGGTTCCCACAGGTCCGTCAGTACATGTTGGGGATGTGTGATGTCCTTTTAGGGCTGTCCCTGTTGGCAGTACTGTTGGCATTTGCCTACCATTCAAGGATAGTCCCACCCAACAAGCAATTCCCTCTTACAGAATGCCAACCTGGATTTGGCTGGGGGACACAGCAGACCTGCTAGTGGTCAGGTCAGTAGAGAATCTGATCCCGTGCTATCTTCATTGATCTAGACCATCTCACTGGAGTACCTGTCATAACCTGAAGTCATTCATTTGTCTCTGCTGGGTCCTGGAACACTGACCCCAGTGTCTGCCTACAAGGCATCCATAGAATGATCAACAACTGCCACATGATAGCATCAACACGGAAATGAGTGAACGAGTGTTCTTCCTGAAGTTATGTGGATACCTCAAAAAAGACAACCCCAAAAGGAAATAAACACATTGTATAAATGGAGCATAGGGCAGATATTTGTTAAAATCAGCTGTTAGTTCTGGAAAAAAATTCCAGATTCTTGGATTCTCAAGATGAGGTTTACAAAAAGGCCAGATTCACCCAGTGACTCTGGGTTCTTGTGACTCCTGTGACAAAGCACTCTCTGGATCAGCGACCTGAATACCCGCAAAAGGGAAAGTCTGAGCGAGTGTGCGCTGCAACAGAACCCCCTTACCTGTTGCTTCAGCTCACGCACTTTTTCCTGTAGGAGCATTTCCACATTCTTCAAAATCATCTCCACCTCTTGCACCCGCTCTTCTGTGATTTTAAGCTGCTGTTTATGCTCTTCCTGCCATAGAGACCAATACTTTACATAAGACTCATAAGATTCAAGAGGAATTTAGCTAAAAGTAGCTAGAAACCTGGAGATAAATTTTCATCCCTAAAGAGTAACCGTTGCAAATGCTCTCTCAGATGCCACACTGTCATTTCTCTCAGTTCAAGGAGAATGGGCCGACCACTTTGTTCTAGGAGTTTCCCCAGCCACCTCCAAGGACTTCTAAAGGATTTCTGTTACGAATCCTGGTTTTGTTGAAAACTTTTTGTCACTCATTGCTTAACTTTATCTTTAGCTTAACACCTTTTTCTTCCTAGTTTAACACTTTACCAAGCCAGTCGATTATTCTATTCGTTGTTAGAATATATGCCTATGAATTTCAAATTTTACTCGCCTTCCCAGTCTTGGTCCAATTTCTTCCTCTTGAAGAGCCTCTGCCCTCTGGCTCCTGATCCCACCTCCCTACCCCATTCCTTTGTAAACTATGCAATGAATTTCAGGAGCCTTTTAAGGTAAACACTGACATACCATAGACTACTCAAGCACTTTAAAAGTGCTCACTTACTGAAACTTCACAATAACATTTTGTTTTGAGGTGGGGGCTACTTATTTCTGAATTTTATAGATGAGGAAGCTGAAGTGCAGAGGTAAAGTAACTGGCCCAGCTTGAAAGTAATGAGACCAGGATCCCTGTCTGTAGTCCATGCTGAGCCCCTCTGTCCTGCTGCCCTTGAAGCAGTGATTGTTTACTTTTTCTGGATTTCAAATGCCTAGGCCTAGCCCAATGCCTGGTACACTGTGCTCTTTCTCTCTGACCTTGTGGTTCACCACCTTCCTCTTCCCCTGCTCCTTGCTGTCTTGACACCAAGATTCCATGTTGGCTCCATGGGAGGATTAGCAGACTGCACTGGAGTCTCTGAAGCCATAACCTGTGTAGGCTGTGAGTTGTAATTTTCTTGTAAATGGGGAATTCACACTCAGGAAACCAAATCACTGAGGAATGAAACACAGTGGTTGTGGGACAGTGTGGAATAAGGGGCGGCAACTGATTTCCAATCACAAGATGGATAGAGCTCCCCAGAGTTAGACTGTCTGGCCATTCCTGAACTGCGCACAATGGGCAATTCTTCATTCAATCGGGAAGTAAGGCCAAGACATGATTTAAATCACACTGGCTCTGGAGGCTTCACCAAGAATACATAGCATCTCCTTGGTACCACATCTGTCCTTTAAGACCCCACCTCTAAGAGGTGGGGAGGAGAGTCATTTAGGGGTGAACAGCAAGGGCAGGTAGAAGGCAGTGCATCATTGGAGAGAAAGACATGTGAGAGGCTTGGAACCCTTATCTGAGCTTCAACAGTTAACTACCCCTGTCACTGGGTGCTGGGGTTGCTCAGGACAGCATGTTGCCACTATATCGTGGCTGTTCTCTAGGCCAGCCTGGGTAGAAAAGAGAAGAACCAGTGCTATTCCATCTCCCCACATGTAGCCTCTTTCCAGTTATCATGTTTCAGAGGTCATTCTGCAGTTACTCTGGCTGGGGCAGAGCACCTGTCCATCCCAGGAGGTACTTGGCTCCAACCTGGCTCCCTGTCACACTCCTGCTGTCACCTGTGGCCACCCCTCCACTGAACCCACCACTGGTACCAACTGTCTACCTAGAGCAGGGCTTTGCACCAGGCAGTTGACCCATAAATACCCACTGAGCAGGATTCTTCCTGGGTACCCTCCATTTCTTAATGAAAGCAAGCTGAGCTAGAGGTTGGCCAAGTCCCAAAACTCACACTTCACTGTCATAGTAGTGACTATCTCCCAGGATAGCTTACCCACAACTAGGAAATGAAGGGCCTTGTGTTCCAGAGGCAGCCATCAGCTGTTCCTGCCCACCAAGAGGCTTATTTCTTGCTTTCCTCCTCACTACACCAACTTGGGATTATGTCCCCCTGATTCCAGGCTGGATGAAAGAATGAGGTGGGGAGCGACTCATACTCCCAGGTACAGTCCTCAAAAGATGGTAGTTCCCATACTCCTCCTGGGGCACTTACCAGCTGCCCCTCTAAGGGCCTTGCTGCTACACTGTGAGACTTCTGTGCTGCAGAGGCAGGTTGTGCATCAACTGAAAGCCCTCAGAGAAGTTCCTGTCTGCAGGTGGCTGCAGCCGCAACTGCTTTGACCAAGTAAGAAGGGCCCAGTCCAGCCCATACAATGATGAAAGGTGCTTTGGGCCACCAGGTCTTGGAGTTCCTGGCTACACTGTCATGAAGACTTATGCAGGGGTTCTCCAAGCACCTGCCACTCAGTGTTTGCTGGCCACACACTATTCTCTGAACTGTTAATCCCTAAGAGGGACTACCAGGGCCCACCTGAGATATTCATTGCTCTACCTGTTGGATCTGCTCGGCTGTCACTTCCTGGGTGTTCTTCCTTGGAGCCACCCAGGAATGCACCTATAACAGTGGCTTCCTTCCCATGAAGCTCCTGCCCACGCTCAAGAGGCACCTAGAGCTTCCTCACTGCCCTTGAGTTTCACTAATTCCTCACACAAACTTAAATTGGTGTGGTTTTGGGGGGATCCTCCTCTAAATCACAGCACAGGGAGACTCATATGAGGTTTCTTCTGCCTGGATCAAGCTGGGTGCTAAGCGTGGTTCTTGTTGCCCTTGGCGCATCTACTGCAGGTACTGGCTAAGGCACTCTTTTTCAGTTGGATCTGACCTCTTGGCCCCAAAGCTTCAAACTCACAAGGCAATCTCTCAAGGTTCCTTTCAAACTTAAAATCAGAAAAGCACCCCCATATGCAGAGACACTTCTAGGAAGATGCTTGCTTTCAGGAGACTTGACAACACAGCAGAAGACCCTGTATCCAGTGCCCAGGCTGGCTAACTCCCTAAGTATTTGGAAAGTGACCCCTCACTTTGGGTGATCAGGGTCAAGTCTAGCTGTGAGGCCAGTAGTTGGTCAGGGAAACTGCTCAACAGAAACTGCTCAACAGAGACACTTTTTTTTTTTTTTTTTTGAGACTAGGTCTTGCTATTTTTGCCTGTGGAACCGCAGGCTCTTGTTGCCCGGGGTACCACAGACTCAAGCAATCGCCAGCCTCAGCTTCCCAGGTAGCTGGGATGACAGGCGCGCGCCACCACGCTCAGCTATTTTTTTGGAACTAGGTCTCGCTACAGGCCCCAGGCGGGACTCGAACCGCGATCCCTAGCCCCCGCCACTTCATAGGCTGAAGCTTACAAGCATGAGCCACCGTGCCCGGCTTCAACAGAGACACTCTTGATACCACATTGAGGCCACCTCACCCACAGCCTCTCTTTCCTCCCTGCAGCCACCATCCCTCTGAGGGCCGTGTCTGAATGTACCCTGGGCGCACAACCCCAAAGGTACTATTCTGTCACATAGATGCCACACATGTATGAGCACCCTGCTCATCTGCCCTGTTCACAGGGGCTTGTCCCTCTCCATAAGCTCCCTGCCATTGTATCTCTGAACCTTTCAAGTCTGTGAGGCACGGTGAAGTGGGATAAAAGCAGGAACAGGAGGCATGAGAGGCGACAGGGCTTCTTTGTGAGTATGTAAATAGGTATCAGAGGTAACAGACAGCTGTCACCCATGGAGACTACTCTGCCTTGAGGCCTTGGATCTGCCATCTCTTCCCCTCCTCAGGGTGCTTTCCTCTGGCTGTCAGCCCCACAGAGGGCACACCCAAGAGAACTGCCTGCTCATGGATATTCCCTCCTGAGTAAACAAAGACAAACCTCTGCATAGGGTTTGCTGAAGATCAACCCAGTTCTTGACTTCAGTCCTGGCCTGTACATACCTGACCATGTGACCTCAGTACAGCCCAAGCTGGACTGCTCCTGGGGAGGACCCAGCCCCCAGCCATCATGCACACCCACCTGGTCTTGGCTTTCCTCAAGGGTCTTTCTCAGCTGTGAATGTGACCACTTCAGATTCTGACATTCCTCATTCATCTGTTCAAGTTCAAGTTCAAGTTTTTGGATTTGGTCACTCTATTTGAAAAAAAGAGTCAATTTCACAAGTATAAAAAATGTGCCAGCAATCTGAAAAATGTTTAATGAAGAAACTTCAGAAATTACAGAAAGCAAAGAGTATGAAACTTAAAAGTGCCATGATGCTAGCAGGATCTTTCCTGACATCACGGGATGATCTTGGCCTTTCCCCTACACGTCATATTCCTCTTGGTCTCAGTAAGATTCACCCACCCTGTGTGCTTAGCTTTGCTCTTGAACGTTTCCCCATGACATTAAATATATACACCACACACACACACACACACACACACACACACACACACACACACACACATTTCACATCTTTGTATTCCCTGAGGTTTACCCACCACTCCCCTCCCTGACTACTTCCACTCATGCCCACCCCTTCCCCCCAGCTATGTACTTTAGTTTGGTTGGTAGCTTGACTTTTCCTCCTGGCCTTTTGTTTGTTTTTCTTATGGTTTCCTATGAAACCATTTGGTTTCTGTCTTTTTCTCTTTGACTTGTTTCTGCTAATATGATTTTTTCTAGGTACATCCATATTATCTCAAGTTGGTCAAGTTTGTCACTTTTGATTGATGAGTAATATTCCGTTGTGTATATATAGCACATCTTTTTCATCCATTCATTTGTTTTGGGACATTTGGGTTGTTTCCATGTCCTTGCAATTATAAATAGTGCAATAAACATCTGAGTATACAGGTGTCCCTCTGAATAAGTATTGAGGTCTCCTTTGGGTAGATTACCAGAAGAGCAATTGCTGGGTCAAATGGTAGTTCCATTTTCCTTAGTTTGAGGGCCCTCCACACTGCTTTCCATAGGGCTGGACCAGTTTACATTCCTACCAGCAGTATAAGAGTGTTCCTTTCTCTGTGCATCCCAAACAGCACTTGTTGTTGCCTGTTTTTTTTTATGTCAGCCATTCTTATTGGTTTAAGGTAGTATCTCATTGTGGTTTTGATTTGCATTTCCCTGATTGAGCATTTTTTCATGTGCCTGTTGGCCATTTGTATTTCTTTGGAGAAGTGTATTTTTACTTTTTCTAATTTTTTGACTGGGCTTCTTGTTTTGTTTTTGCTAAGTTGTATGAATTCCTTGTGGATCTGTGTTATCAAACCCTTATCACTTTTGTGGAGGGCAAAAATTTTCTCCCATTGATTGGGTTTCTTTTGTTTTGTCTGTTATCTCTTTTGCTGTACAGACGCTTTTTAATTTGATGTAGTCCCAGCTGTATATGTTGAAAACATGTTTTTAATGGCAACATAATTTACTGACTAATTCAGTATTGATAATTCATGTTAATTTCAATCCTGTTTAACTATTGTATATTACAGTCATGAAAATACTTCCAGCTAAGCCTTTCCACAATGTGCTGGTAAAATTACCAGCAGAATCATGAAGCTAGAGCACACTAGCATTTTTCTTCTTTCTTTTAAAATTTAATGTTTTTTAATCTTAACTTGTCAGTCATCTTTGTATAGTTACTGTTCCCCTTAGGTGCAGCCATCTCACCAATAATCCACTACTACCCTGCTCCCCCATGTCTCGATCCCCTGCTCCAATCAGGCCCGCTCCACCCCTGCTGCAAGCCATAGCACACGGGTCTTGTCTCTTTCCTGAAGCAATGTCCTTTCCCAGGTAAGGGCCTATCCTCCTGGACCACAGCAGACCAGGCTGCTTAGATCTCCAGGAGCAACTGCAAGGCAAGTAGCCAAGCAGAGCCCTTCAGGAACCTCTGGTAGGGCAAGTGTGCAGAGTGCTCTTCCAGACTCCTTGATTCTGGAACTCCCTATGATATAGGAGATTGTCCCATTTTCTCCAGACGTGTGGTCCGTGGGTCCTGATGACTTCCACAGGATGTTGCTTCTGAGTCTTATAATTCTGGCATTGGGAACCCAATGCCCAGCCACTATCAGTGGGGACATTCCCTGAGCACACCAGCATTTTTAAGACTCTTGATATAAGCCAGGCATGGTGGCGTGGCGTGTACCTGTAATCCAAGTGCTGGGAGTCAAAAGTGATCACTTAAATTCACGAATTTGAGACTACCCCAGGCAACATAGTGAGACCTGGTCTTGAAAAAAAAAAAAAAAAGCTGCATGGTGGTGGTTTCTTATAATCCCAGCTACCTGGGAGAATGAGACTGGAGATCATTTGAGTCTGCAGGATCAGGACTCCCCCGGGCAACATAGTAAGACCTACTCTAAAAAAAAAGACGATATAGCTGCCAAACTATAATTGTACCAATTATTCTAACATCACTAGGATTTTGGTCCTTTCTGCTCTTTTCTAGATAGCAGGGATTTGTAGGCTCTTAAATAAATCCACTTGTTTCCAGGGCAGCTTATGAAGTCCCTCACTATATCTGCAGGTGGTGCCTCCCTGATCCACTTTATTTTTTTATTTTTATTTTTTTGAGACTAGGTTTTGCTATTTGCCCATGGAACCACAGGTTCACGTTGCCTGGGGTACCACAGACTCAAGCAATCCCCAGCCTCAGCTTCCCAGGTAGCTGGGATTACAGGCACACACCACCATGCCCAACTATTTTTTGGGACTAGGTCTCATTGTATTGCCCCAAGCAGGATGTGAACCATGATCCCTAGCCCCAGCCGCTTCATAGGCTGAAGCTTATAGGCACGAGCCACCATGCCTGGCCTCCCTGATCCACTTTAGAGTTCACACTTCCCATGAGGCCAGCGCTTGTCCAGCCACTCACCTGCAGCTTCTCCTGGTGCCCCGTCTCCTCCAGTCTCTGTGTTAGCAGCTGAATGGTGACTTGGTGCTGCTCATTTTGAGCCTGATATGTGGCAGCCTCCTCTCCAAGCTGAAGTACCCTGTGGCTGAGCTGGAACAATTCATCCTTGCATTTTTGACTCTGCAGTAAAAGGCGTGAAAAAAAGATGAAAAAGTTATGTTTTTATACCAGCAGCTCAATTCCTATCAGTCCACTGGTCATGTACACTTGCCCCTTTTTCCACATGGGTAGTAACAATGATTTTGTCTTTCTGAGGGTTTGATAAATACATAATGGAACTGTGACACTGTTTCACCTTGTATTATTCAAGCTTACCAAAGCTATACATTTTTCTCATCATGCTTTCTTATTTTCTTTTCAGTTAATTGACACAGAATTGAGGGCGCAGGGGTGTTTCGATCACAGAAAAGCTCACAGCAGTCACGGCTGGCATAGAGCTCTCTTGTGTTTTTTAATATTTGTGAAAATGAAAATTGTTTTTTTATATCAGTGTCCTCTGAGGACAGTCTTGATTTCATTAACAGCCAGAAACAAAATTTTCCTTCTGGGATGAACAAAACAACTGATGTTCTCTTCATCTTTAGTATTAAAAGGCCTTGCTTAGAAATGATTTCAGACTTGCAGAACAGCTGCAAGAGCATGGCAGGGACCATCCATACCTTCACCCAGGCCCCAGCGCACAGGATCTCCCTCTCTCTAGCTGTGGTTGGTGCTCTCATGTACACACCTTTCTGAGCTCCAGGCCCCCAGCATGTGGTTGGTTTCTCCAAAAGAGGCTGCTGCTATTCTGGCATTAGGACGTGACCCTCAATGCATAACACATTTGTGCTCAGTTACCTGGGCTTGAGTGACCTTGGAGCACAATGCCCTCCAGAGGTACACAGTGCCTTTACTGTCATGTCCTTTGGCATTCTCAGATCTGGGATGTGTCTCAGCAATTGTCTTTCATGACACTGACATTTTTGACAAGTAAAAATACAGCCTGCCATCCTCTACCCCCTTTAATGCTCCCTCACTAGGTAGCAGTATTTTGATTACTGCTGCCTCCTTGGATAAGACTGAGGTGATGTGCACCCGTAGAACACACCTCAGGACTACTGTGGCCCACTCAGAGCACTGTGCTGGGACATGCCATCACTGCTCTAATTTCTAATTTACAGTAATTTGGCTTTTATTGCAGAAAGCAATTTGAGATGTTAGTAGTCATCTCCTGCACGCATTTTAAAACAAATGGGTATTTTGTGCTGAATATTTATTCTACAACTGATCAAGCCTTTGAGCCCAACTTCCAATTTACAAGAAAAACAATCCACGGAGGACCAGGCTGAATTACTCTATCAGGAAACAGCTGCATAGATTCAGAATGTAGGGTAGCCTATGAGAGCACTGCCAGGTCTCTTTAAAAAGCCAGGGGGGAGGATTCAGGTGTTGTAGATGGAAAGGACACTTCGCAGCAGACCCTGTTTTCTAAAGGTGCCCTCAATAGCCTCTCCCATCTCATGCTACCATGGTGCAGTGTGCCTGGACACTCACCCACCAAGAGGAGTGCACAACCCCCGTGGTTCTGCAGAGACTCAGTGGGGGTAAAACGGGTATTTCCAAGGTGAGATCTGAGATGTGCCCCTTTCAGAGGGTCCTGGAGCACTCACTGTCTGATGCCCACTCTCAAGACATTCTTCGGGTGCCTAGCCCTGGGGAGGGGCGCCCTGGCCACCTCAGAAACCCTGCTAGTGCAATCTCCCCAGTGAAGCCCTTGTGCTCCGCTGTCCTTCCTGATCCCTGACCCACAGACTCCATGGGCACAGTGAAGGGGTGCTTTAGGCCAGTAAACTTGAAACATCATCAATAACTCAAAATAGTGCCAGGATCTTAGCCAGATCCTAGGTCCAAAAACCTTAGCACATAAGATATTTTTGAATAGAAAAATATAAATATATTCTAAATAGTGGGTAACATTAGGTAGTTAAAATTACGTTTCTCAGGCATGAGCAGTACTGTGATTAGAAGATGCATTAAGTTTTTGGAGATACCTTCTGAAATATTTAAGAAGTGGAGTCTCATATCTGTAATTTATTTTCAAATGATTCAGAACATACACAGAAATATTGTGTGTATAAACAAATAACTAAAGTCAATGCTTCAGGAAAGGAAGAGAACAATGGGCTAAAACATGATTGAAGAAACAGCAGTGTGAGAGGAATTGGAGTGACCAGAATTGGGGGGGGGAGGGGGTAGGAGGCAGGAGGCATACCCAAGGGGATCAACAATTATGTAAATAAATAAATATCAGGTTGTGATACGTGAATGATCAATGTACTTTCCATCTTTCAGTGTGTTTTAAGTTTTTCACAGTAAAATCTGTGTTTGGAAGATCCTTAAAACACAAAAAATGAATCTACTTTATGATCCAGCAATTCCACTCTTGGGAAACTACCCAAAGGACACAAAAACACTAATTCAAAGGGAGGCCTGCACTTCTGTGTTTCTTGCAGTGCTATTTACAGTAGCCAAGTTATGGTAATAACCTAAATACCCCAAAACAGATGAGGGGATGCTTTTTAACAATGTTCTGGAAGTTCTAGCCAGGGCAGTAAGGCAAGAGAAAAACAAAAGAGATACAAATAAGAAAAGAGGAACTGAAGCTATCACTATATGCAGATGATATGATTCGTTTATATAGAAAAAATCTACAGAAAAACTTCTCAAAATAATAAACCAGTTCAGCAAGGTAGCCGGTTACAAAGTCAACACACAGAAGTCAGTAGCCTTCCTATATGCAAAAACCCAAGAGGAAGAAGAAGAAATTGAAAAAACACCCCATTTACCATCGCACCAAAAACAATTAAATACCAGGGAATAAATCTAACAAAACACGTGAAAGAAGAATACAAAGAAAACTTTAAAACGCTGCTAAAAGAGATAGAAGACAACATAAGGAAATGGAAAGACATTCCCTGCTCATGGATTGGAAGAATTAACATCATCAAAATGACCATCCTTCCAAAAGCAATCTACAGATTCAATGCAATCCCTATAAAAATTCCAATGACATTTTTTAAAGAGATAGAACAAAAATTACTGAAATTCATATGGAATAACAAAAGACCTTGAATATAAAAAGTCTCCTGGCCAAAAGTAGAGAGAATGGAAGATTAACTATTCCAGACTTCAAGTTATACTACAAAGCCATAATAATTAAAACAGCATGGTACTGGTACAACAGTACATCAGACAATCAGACCAATGGAACAGAATTCAGTGCCCAGAAGTAAAACCACACATATATAGTCAACTAATTTTTGACTAAGGAGTGAAAAACTTACATTGGAAAAAAAGATAGCCTCTTCAATAAATGGTGCTGGGAAAACTGGTGCAAAACATGCGAAAAAATGAACCAAGACAACTCCCTCACACCATGTACAAAAACCAATTCAAAATGGATAAAAGACTTAGATATCAGACCTGAAAACATAACATACATAGAGAAAAACTTGGGGAAAACCCCCCATGAAATACAATTCAGAAATACCTTTCTGGACACATCGACAGATGGCAAAAAAATAAAGGAAAACATAAACAAATGGGACTACATCAAACTAAAAAGCTTCTATACAGCAAAAGAGACAACAGAAAAAAACAAAAAGAAGCCCAACTGCATGGGAAAATTTTTTTGCCCTCCACAAGAGTGATAAAGGTTTAATAATGAAGATCCACAAGGAATTCACACAACTAAACAAAACAAGAAGCCCAATCCAAAAATTGGGGAGAAGGCTGGGCACAGTGGTATGTGCCTGTAAGCGACAGCTTATGGAGTCAGGGCAGGGTCTGGAGATCACAGTTCAAGTCCTGCTGGGGCAATACAGTGAGAACTAGTCCCAAAAAATAGGTGGGCATGGTGGTGTGCACCTGTAATCCTAGCTACCTGGGAAGCTCAGGCTGGGGATTGATTGAATCCATGGTACCACAAGCAACGTGAGCCTGCAGTTCCACAGGCAAAAATAGAGAGACCTTGTCTCCAAAAAAAAAAAAAAAAAAAAAAGGGGGGGGGAGAGGAACTAAAAAGACACTTATCTAAAGAAGAAATACAAATGACCAACAGGCATATGAAAAATTGCTCAATGTCACTAGCAATCAGGGAAATGCAAATCAAAACCATGATGAGATACTACTTTAAACCAGTAAGAATGGCTCACATTCAAAAAAAGGGCAACAACAAGTGTTGGAGTGGATGCGGAGAGAAAGGAACACTCTTACACTGCTGGTGGGAATGTAAACTGGTCCAGCCACTATGGAAAGCAGTGTGGAGGGCCCTCAAACTAAGGAAAATGGAACTACCATTTGACCCAGCAATCGCTCTTATGGGAATCTACCCAAAGGAGACTCAATGTGGGTACAAAGGGACACTGTGCTCAGATGTTTATTGCAGCACTATTTATAATTGCATGAAATGGAAAAAACCCAAAACAAACAAATGGATGAAAAGATGTGGTGTATATACACAATGGAATATTACTCCATCATTAAAAATGACAAATTTGATAACTTTATGGTAACATGGATGTATCTAGAAGAAATCATATTAGCAGAAACAAATCAGAAAGAAAGACAGGGACCAGCCATGGCGGCGCATGCCTGTAAGCGGCAGCCTAGGAAGCTGCGGCCAGGGCCAGAGGTCATGGTTCGAGTCCCGCCAGGGACACGTAGCGAGACCTAGTTCCAAAAAAATAGCTGGGTGTGGTGGCACGCGCCTGTCATCCCAGCTACCTGGGAAGCTGAGTCTGTGGTACCCCAGGCAACGTAAGCCTGTGGTTCCACAGGCAAAAACAGCGAGATCTAGTCTCCAAAAAAAAAGAAAGAGAGAAAGAAAAAGACAGAAACCAAATGGTTTCACTAATATATGGACAACCAAACGAAAGTACACAACGGGGAGGGGGAACCAGCGGGAGTGGCCGATGAGGGGAGGTGGTAGGTGACCCCAGGGGATTACAGTGATGTGAAATATGTACATAAATAAATTATGTATATAAAAAAACAAAACAGATGAGTGGATCAAGAAGATGCGGTATATATACTCAGTGATCAAAAAAGATGAACACATGCCATGTACAGCAACATGGATGGAGCTGGAAGGGACTATACTAAATAAAATAAGTCAGAAGGAAAAAAGAAAAACATAAGGTTTTCTCACTTGCAGGAAGAATAAAGGGAAACTGAACAAAGTATCAGGAAAAAGAGAACTTACAGGTAAACCATAGATCTGAGGCATGTTGGGGGTAGGAGGGAAAGGGTCAAAAACGGAAGAAAAGAAAAAAGAAACTACAGTGATGGTCAAGGGTGCCGAGGTTCAAATATTGTACAAAAATGAGCAGAAATGCAAGAAAATTGAAAAATAAATTTAAAATGTTTTTTCCCATGGTAAAAACCTGGGAGGAAGAAAACAAATGGCTATCTATAATCCATTACAAGTGTGTCCTAGAGCGAAGCTGGCAGGAGCGCGAGGCCCGACTCTAGGCCCAGGAGAGCACCAGATGGCTCATTTACATAAAAAGCTGGTCCTCACACAAACAGAGTCTGAACTTTTCATCACCATGGAAATGAACACCCAGGACTGGGAGCCAAGAGAAGCCAGCAGTCTCCAGACAGAAACCTCTCACAGTCCTGAGGGGAAGAGGTGGCACCAGGAGGGTGTTGTCTCAGGGACTTATCTTAGGAACAGAGCAGAGGCTTAGAAGCCAAAGTTGGCAAAAACACTAGAGGGAATTCAGCGAGGTGGCAGGATGCTATATCCGCAGGCGGAAATCCCTTGTATTTCTCTGCACAGTCAATGAACTTTTGATTTAGTTTTCTAAATCCTTCCAAAATTTTGATTTAGAAATTCTACCTAAGTGATTTCTGGTCTGGAACAGAAAGTCATCACTTTCATTCTCCCAACAAGATAAAAGCTGAGTCACCTGAAAATCAACTGAGGTCACAGGGCAAATCAAGGCTCTGGAAACTGGAGAGACAGCCAAACAGTGTTCCAGCTGGGCAAGAGCACACAGTGGCGCCTGCCACAGGAAGGGAAGTTGGGGTTGTGAGGGCCAAAGCAGGAGCTGAACTGGACTGTCTTCAGTTAGAATATTTGGGGGTCAGGCTCAGGGTAGCCCTGACTTTGCTGAGTCTTATCAGTATTTCCTAGTATCTTGAAGTCCTTGACATTTAAAGAAAATTCCCTCATGCTTTCCAGTCAGAAGGTGGACAAGTGACTGCTGTAGGCTGAATTATGTTCCCCCAAATTCATAAGATGCAGACTCACCCCCTTGTGACTATATTTGGAGAGGGAAGATTTAGCAAGCAGTTAGTTATGAGACTACAAAAGTAGGGTCTTAATCTAATAGGTGACCTCAAAAGAAAAAGTAGAGCAACACCTTAGGTCCTCTGCATGCTTGCATCATTCAAAAATGGGGGATGGGAGGGGTAACAGCTACAGGCCAAGAACAGCGCTCCACCAGGAATTGAATCAGCAAGCACCATGACCAGAAATGTGAGGAAGAAATCCCTGTTGTTTAAGGCCACAGGCTTCGACCTTGTGCCTGACAGCCCAAGCAGGTAATGATTCTGAAGTGCACCAGGAACATTCTTTTCTCCTGTACTCAGGTAAACTACTTTAGCTGAGCATAGCCAATGTGAGACAAAGGAACATCCAACCCCTGTCTCTTTGGCCTTTCTGGCTCAGTACAGAATGGCTAAAAGAAAAAAGAGTGGCAATACCTAATGCTTGCAGGGGGGTTATATCGGGTAAGGAGAAGTGGGTCAGCAGACACTCCTGGTGGGAATGTGAACTGTTCAAGCTACTCTGGATAAGTTTTGCAGTTTCTTAAAAAACTAAACATGTAACTACCGTGCAACCCAGCAACTGCACTTTTAGATATTTACCCTCATGAAGTAAAGACTTAACATTCATGCCAAAATCTTCACACAAATGTTCATTGCATCTGTATTTGTGTTAGCCAAAAACAGGAATAAGTTCAAAAGGCATTTAAAAGGCGGCAAAACAGAAGCCCCGTCCGCCAGCGGGTGATGGCGGCCGCCCGTGGCCCAGGCAGAAGCTCGGGCGCCCCGGACCCCCTAGCCGTGGGGGGGGGGGGGGG